>CAUYQG010057046.1:0-12285 GCA_963574415.1 Tarsius wallacei | reverse complement strand
TTGAACAATTATAATTATATAAGAAAGTGACTGGCAGTAGTGGAAAACTGTTGGGGGGTGGTGGGACTGGCAGTTGAGGGAAACTGCTAGGGGAGGGAGGGACATATCTCATCAACAAGGGTACCTGCATGATCAATGTTTGTATGCCTAACCCTGAATTATACCCCACATCTTTATAATAAATAAATAATTTTTTTAAAAAAGAATGACAACTCAAAAAAAAAGAAAGATCAAGAAAAAAAAGAGTGACTCTTCCTGTTAGACCAAGTCTTTAAAAATACAAACCAAGACTGGAACTATTGACAAACGATGATACAGGGTCACCACTAAGGTTAGAGGATCATTGCAATATCACACACATACACAAAAGTCCATAGACAGGTGAGTTACTTCTGTGAAGTCAGCTTGGCCTTCCGATGGGTGCTCATGCCTCCCAGTCATGCTGTCCATGCTGCTGACGGGGAGAAGCTGGGTGTGGAGGCTGGCCTGCCCTGTGTTTGCTCCTTGGCTGCTGTTTAGCCTTGAAGATTCAAGGCAGGCTTGTGAAGAAGTTGTGGAAATCGGAGAAATTTAGAAGCACAGGATTTCAGAACTTCCCCCTTTCTTCCAGTGTCTTCACTAATCCAATCTTGGCACTTTCTTTCTAACCTGAGCCTTGGCATTCCAGCATGCTTCTGGATGGATTAGTGGAGATGGAAGAAAAACTCAGAAAACTCAGAAGTGTGTACAGCAAACTGAAATCTATCTAGCAGAAATCTGAAAACTCTGCTAAGTTCAAGGCTAGAGAAATAACATTATCACCAGGGTTCTTTAAATAAACATCAGGGGAATTTTTTTTATATATATAATATTTTTTATTGTGATATTGAGGGGTACAGTTAAGGGTTAGGTACACAAATATGTCTCGTTCAGGCACCCTTGTTGATAAGGAGTGTCCCCCCATCCCCAGAAAGGTATTTACTGCCATTAATCCCTTCCCTTATCCCCCCCCCAAAGTTTCCCTTTTTTTTTTAAAGAATCACTTTCATCGGATCATATGAACCACAAGAGAACAGAAACACAGAAGGCACATGAGGACCCAAGATTAGAGAAAGCAAGAAGAACTGGAACTCTGGAAAAAAGTAACCAGAGAAAAGGGAGACAGGGAAAGAGAGTATCTGTTTATGGGATACTGGGTGATGATTCATTTTAAGTTTGTAGGGTTTGGTGAGAGGGTAGTGAATTGTCAGGACAGAGATCACACAATGTTAAAGAAAATAAGATCATCCTTCATAGAAGAATCCAGATTTAAACCTTTTAGAGGAAAAAAAAGGAGGATAATTACTTTTCTTTTTGCCCCCCGGCAAACAGTTGTTTGGTTTTATGCACTCAGTGAATTTTTAACAGTAGTCTTATACGTTGCATTTTGATTTTAAAATATGGTACTGACTTTGCTATTGTGTTTCCACTGTTTCCACTTTGCTGCTTGGACATGTCCCTATCACATCCCCAGTGCATATCTCCTTACTGCCTGCCCAGCACCTCAGTAATAAGAATCCACAGGCAACAATTTCTCCAGTGGCATCTTACCAGAAACAGGGGTCACTGCTTATTGGCCTCTAGAATCTCTTTCCCATTAAAAAAAAAACTAAGAGCTACAAATATCATAAAAATTTCCTCAAGAGCTAATCAAACAAACAAACAAACAAAACTCACCCAGTCTCTACAAAGGGCATCAGGAAGAGAATCTGGAGATAAGTTTACTGTCACTAAGATAGTGACTACTTCAACACCATTTTCCTTCCCTTTAAAGTCAGTAGCCCAGGGAATACAGCTCTGTGCAGTCATCAGTTAGAAAGGCAAGAAGTTTCCATCTGTGCTTGTCACTTTCCCTTCAAAAGCCCTTATCATCAGACAATACTGACAGATTTTTAAAAATTCAAATCGATATCCAGAAAAGGTGCGCTGACAAACAGGACTCCATAAGCTGACTGGTGGCTTTCAGAATGAGTGAAGAATGACAGAGTCTGAGTTTGTCTGGCAGTTACAAATGAGGAAGGGCACTATCTAGGATTATCAGTCTGACACCTCTGCCTTCAGGACACAAAAGTTATAAACAACCTTATTGCGGGGGAATTATCATGGTATAATTGACAGTCTGAGGAGCAACATTTTCAGAAATATAAACTACCTTTCCTGAGAAAAGTAGAAAACTCTGGAAAAGCAATTCCTCAGGTGCTTTTGTTTGGAGAGCAATTGTTTCTCTTTATGCTTTCACTATTGTGTACTCCAGGTTAAAAGTGGATCCATTCTATGAAAAAGCAGGGTGGGGCTCCCTCTCCTCTGGAGCTGCTCAGAGTCAAATGTCTGCTCCAAATTTTAGCTCTGAAACATGCCAGCAGGAAGCACAAACTTGTTTCACTTGCTGAACTTCTCTCCCCTTCACCACTCCCTCTGTGAAGCTGGGAGTGTGGTAGCATACCTATCACATAGCACTGTTATGAAGATTAAACAAGATATCTAAACCTCGTTTTAAAAGTGTCTGGCAGCAGTGAATCTCCATGAACATTACCAGCTGTAACAACTGACTGCTGTGAGTCCCTCTGCCTTCCTGAAGCTATGGAAAATGATTTATCACCTACGTGTTTATTGTCAGCTCCAGCAGCAGCAGAAACCTTGGCCAGACACAGGGGCTTCCTGCACCCCTCTACCTTCATGTGTGGAACAAGCATGCACTCTCCTTGGAGAAGGCCCTGGACATGCACTTCCATTCCTGCAAGGGCCAAGGTGTGCGGAGTGCCCAGTAAATTGCACAGCCTCCATTCCTGCAACGACCAAGGCGTGTGGAGTGCCCTGTGGGTCGCACAGCCTCCACTCCTGCAAGGGCCAAGCTGTGTGCGGTTCTCAGTGGACCACACAGCCTCTACTCCTGCAAGGGGCAAGTTGTGTCCAGTTCTCAGTGGACCACACAGCCTCCACTCCGGCAAGGGCCAAGGTGTGCGGAGTGCCCAGTGGGTCACACAGCCTCCATTCCTGCAAAGGCCAAGGTATATGGAGTGCCCAGTGGACCACACTGCCTCTGCTCCTGCAAGGGTCCAGCTGTGCACATTGCCCAGTGGACTGCACAACCTCCACTCCGGCAAGGACCAAGGTGTTCAGCTTTCCCAATGGACCGCACAGCCCTTCTTGTCCCCGGTTGCAAGCATTGCCTATTCTGGATTTCTGACCACTGTTCTCTGCTTGACTCTTGGTATATCTGGTCACTTCCTTTGGGACTCCTTGTTACCTACTAGTGCCAATCTCCACTGAATATAAGGTTTGATCCATCAGAGTTGATGATCTGTGCCAGAGTCTCTGTCCACGGCAGTATTTCCTCTAGAGCCACCTTGAGTCAGACTCTAACTTGTTACCATGGTATCTCCTATCTATTTTGTTTCATGGACGATAACTAGTCATGACCAGTTTCATCCTAAAGTGTGACAGAGGCAACGACTAGAGCCTTATGATGCCATTGCAGGAAATCGTGTTGTTTGAAAAATGGCAAATGTGCCAGACATCCCAACAAGATCTCAGCCACCAACCTTAGTGACCACCGCTGAACGTGTCTTAGGTTTCTGCATGTCACTAGAGGTGTACAGCACCATCTCCTGAGGATGTGGAATCACAGTCATGCACACTTGATTCTAATGAGCAACAGAATTATCCTCTGAGGAAAACTGACCCTTCTAATGCTGAAAAATTTCCTTTAGCTCAATGGAGTGAGCCAGTATCAGACTTGCCGAAAGCCTGGGACCCGGCACTATTGTTCTAGTGGCCACACTCTAATTCTTCCCTATTCTCTTGCAACCTAAATTAGATCTTGGCCAGAAAGGTGCTTACTGAGAGTAAACATTGTATCATTCTAGGTGATGAAGTCAGATGTGTCAAAGCAACAAAGAATCAATCCTTGAGAACTTGGAGTCTATAAGGGAAATTAACACCTAGACTGATAATCCAGAGATTGAAACTAGGTATGAAGATACCTGGACGCATGCAGGTAAATAAAGGCACAGGAAGAAGGAGACATTAATGGGAACAAAGCTTCTTAGAGACATGGTCTCTATTTCACAGGCAATGGAGAGGCCCTGAAGAAATTTAAACAAGGGAGCCACTGGGCAGATCTGAATTTTAAGTGGATTACCCCAGCCAGGATATGGAGGATGATTCTATTGTGGGCATGAGAGGAGGGAAGGAATCAAATTGAGAGCCCATTTGTCCATTAATTAGATAGATAATTATTGATTGCCTACTTTGTGATGGGAGACATAGAGTGTTTGCTCTGTGGTCAGAGCAGGAAACAGGATGGACTCATTCCCATGGGGCCTGTTTCCAGGAACTGTGACAGGTTCTACAAAGAGAGGTGTGGGGTGTTACAAGATGATGAAACAGAGAAGTACACCCTAGGGAATCTTATTTAACTGGAGAAGGCCTGTAACCATGTGGTCAGACCATGTGTGGGCTGCGGCAGTGGCCAGTCCATGGAGGAAGACAGGGGTACAAGATTCCAGGCAGAATCAATGGCATGTGCAAAGACCCAGGGGCATGTGCTGGGTTCAGTAGGAATGAGAGAAGAGGAATAGCAAACAGCAAAGAAAGAGAAAGAATGCAAGAGTATGTGACAGAGCTGGTCCCTCTGAAAGGAGCAAGGTTTCCATGATGAAGGCACCTGGCAGAGACATAAGCAGGCATCTCACAGACCCCCCTGAGCATCTAGGCGGGGAGTACTTTTTTGCAGGCTCTGTTCACCTTTGGTCAAGGACATCTTCCTCGGGAATTGGAGGAAATTTATGCATCCCCTAGATGAGCTGGGAAGGATCTGAAGGCATCAGAGCCTGCCACAGCACTGCCACTGCCACGTCTGATAGAGAGCAAGAGCAGATCAAGGTTTTGCCAGGTGACACATCTGGGCACATGATGGGCCGAGCAACAGCTGAAATGGGAATACAAGAAGGGGGTGAAAGAGAGGTCTGAGTTAGCAAATTTGGTAAAAGTGCTTGTTATATACATGTGTCAGTGTTACAGCTGGAGGAAAGAATGGACATTCAGATAGTTTTTCTCCTTTATTTTGCCTTTTTACTTGCTCTGATCCACAAAACAGACAGGCTCCATGAAGTCAGAAAGAACAAAAAAATGAGTGTTTTTGTTTCAAAGGCCTAGACTGACCTTTTCATTACACCAACCGTAATGACATAAAAAATTAAAGGTAAAACCTAATTAGGTTTCCTTGGTTACAACTGGAAATCTCCAATACTGCTTTTAGTGTTCAGACAGATGAGGAACTTTACAATGGAAAATATAACACAATTATTTTATTATTATAATTCAAAATTAGGCGGAATCATGCATACCCTAATAATAACCCACCTAAATCAAGATTCAAAACAATGTGCACACTTAAATCATTATACAGAGAATACGGAAGGTAATCCTTCCAAGGTGTCTTTACAACTGGAAGCTGCAAATCTATTGAAGATATTGTACATTGGTTGGCTCCATTCGTTTTCAAGTTTTTAATAACTTATTTTTGCAAAAAAAATGATATGTGGTACTTTGATGATTAAAATAAATACCATCATTACATATCAGCTCCTCTAAACATCAGCAGAGATAATAACTGCTTCTGTGATCTACAACTTCATTCACTAGTTACAGCATAACTTGGACTGTTATAATTTTCAGGTCAAACTTCTCAAAGGCAGGTATGATATCTTATTTATCTTTTCATTCTGGTGTCTACCTGAATTTCCCACCTATACTTTTCAGGAATTATGCAGGGTTTGACATATTATCCTACTTATAACCTAACAAGTTAGCATTTGAGATGCATTTACAGTTTCATTTTTAAAATGTATTTTTTTCTATCGTGGATTTATGTATAAAAGGTAGATTAGGATTATGGGGATAATATTTGTTTTCTTTTCGGACAATTATGATAAATAATGTAAGATACATTCTAACATTAAAATACTCTTACATTTATGTAATAAACCCTATTTACTCATGGTTGACTATAAAAAAGAATACTTTCATTTTCATAGACTATGTTTGATTTTATGTCAAATTATATCTTCCATTAATATATGATGTACTATTACAAATCATTTAATCTAATGTTGACAATTATTTTATTTCAAAAATAGTAACATCCATATATTTTATTTCAAAAATAGTAATATCTATATTTTAAAATAAATACTGAATACATGTATATCAGTTTTTACTGAGTTAAATTATCTTGTTTATAATTTTACTTTGGATACCTTTAAACAGTTATTTATTCAGCACCTGACAGTATTTTGTAGTTTGTTTCATGAAGTTAGCAACTTGTAAATCTAAAAGAATAAAAGGTAAGCATAATTATTGATTGAAAGAACTTCCTTCTATTTTATGGAACCAGGGCTGTTCACTACCAGGTTTGAGCATGAGATAAGATACTATATCATTGATTTTCAAGGGGGTCTGGAATTAACTAAGTTTATTAGCTTATTTTTTGAATTTATGACATTAAATTTAATTTAACCCACTATATGTATAAAGACTTTTAGCACCACTATTCATTATAAATATAGTCCATGAAAGAAAATACATAATGGTTTGAAAGTTCTACATCATAAAATCTTATTTTGTAACTGGCCTTAGAGAAAGAAACCATCAGTTTCCTGATTTAAAAATATCAGGAATTTAACTTTCATTATATTTAGTTTTATTTTATTTTATGGAACTTATGAGGCCTCTTTGGGGTAATGCATTTCTACAAGGTATATGTTTCATACTGTGCTAGTGGATTATGCAACTTAGTATTGTTGTTTGAGATCTGTTAGAAGACAAAGCAAATAATACGTCTAATCTGAAAATCTTCAGCCTTGGTACTACTAATAGCCAAATGCTCAACAAATTCTTTTGAACTTAGTAGCTCTTCCTTGGTCATCCCTCTTAGGCCATTAATTACTTGAAGTCACAGTGAATTATCTATCATATTTTTGTAGTCAGATAAAAAAGTTTCTAATGTAAACAAAAATTTTGTCTGTTTTGGCAAATCATTGCACTGATGATGTCACTATAAACTGAAAACAAAACTTTCTTTCACCCTGAAGTTAATACATTTCATGAGTTTTTCTTAGACCTGAGATAGCACTAAAGATTCAAAAATAATTTCAATGACTTATTGACTTAGATTTGTGAAACAATTCCAATTGGTTAAATAGTATTTTAAAAATAAAAGCTGCAAATGGTTGGTTCCGCCCAAAATGGAGTAAGCCCAGTGCAAACTATTAATACCGCAAAGTACAACTAAAGACAATAGACAAAATGCAAAATACAAATAATGATATATGAAAAACAGCAGTCACCAGCCACAGTGGCTCATGCCTGTAATTCTGAGAGGCTAAGGTGAAAGGATTGCTTGAACCCAGGAGTTCAAAACCAGTCTGGCTAGCATAGTGAGACCCTATCTCTACAATAAATATAAAAAGTATGTTGGCATGGTGGCACACGCCTGTAGTCCCAGCTACTTGGGAGGCTCAAGTAGTAGGGTCACTTGAACCCTGGAGGTCAAAGTGGTCTTGAGCCATGATTGTGCCACTGCATTCCAGCCTGGGCGACAGAGTGAGATCCTGACCAAAAAAAAAGAAAAAGAAAGAAAGAAGCCAGCAAATCAGAATAGAAAAAGAAGAAAAATATACTTGAAGAATAACCAATCTAGCAGCAGTGTATTTTTTGCCTTTTCAATTTTGTTCTGTTTTTCTCTCATCACTTCACTCTGAACATAGGGTCAACAGAACTGCATGCCAGGGGCTAAAACTATAAGAACACATTTAACAATAGGACCAAGGAAGGGTTTCTTGGAAGTTGGAAAGTATGGGAAAACTAACAAATGTCGAAGGAGGGATCTCAAATTCTTTGCAGAAAATGACATTAGTTCAGACACATTCCCAAGGTGTACACATTGACAACACACTAAAGGAAGCACAGAAAGGGCTTTGTCACTGAACTCTGTTGAAACACCATACAAGCCACTGCCCAATTCGACAAACCCCAAACTGTGCTGACAGGGTCAAACCCAATCAACAGAGGGTCAAACCCAATCAACAGTTTTGAAAACAAAACTGGCATTGAACAAAGACCTGACTCAGAGTTCTTCAGAGAAACAATATCAATACCAATACATATGTAATGATATACATATATACAGTTATATGATATATATAATATCATGTAACTGTACATGTAAATATTTAAATAATTAAAAAGCAAGTAAGTAAATCAGAAGAATAAAGGACAGAATAAAACAGAAAAATAATAAAATAGTAGATCTAAGCATATTCATGTCAACAATTAAATGCTCTAAACACACTCAAAGACAAAGATTGCTGAGTTAATTAAAAAGTAAGATCTGGAGATCCAAGGTGGCCACCATGGAGCAGCAGACCTGTGCCACTCTCACCAAGCAAGGCAGAGAGAAGGGACACACCTACCAATAAACAAAAACACCTTGAACATTTTGGATATACCCTGCACCCAGCAAAGGTCTCTTTGAACACAGAGAGACCAGAAAGTGATGGCAGACTTGGGAATCCAGCACCCCATTCCATACTGTGCCCCAGGCTAGCACAAAGACTGAAGCCCTGCCTGGCAAATGAAAGTGGGTGAGAGAGACAAAGATTCTTTGGGATAATTCACCCCATCCCAGATGGGCACAGGTCATCAGTCACATAAACTAGGAGTCCTGGGCAAGTATATAAGGCAAGTGCAAAGTGGATCTGGCAAAGCTGCTGTGAGCACAGCTTTCCCCCAGACTGGTGACTCACAGGTAAGGAGGTCCTGACTACTGAGTGAACCTGGCAGATGCACACTGCCAGTGGCTGGTGGCCATCTCCCTAACCAGACCAGGAAGGACACCTTCAAGCCCTGCATTCCAGCAGGGTGGTGCCGCAGAGTGGCAGAAAACCCACTCTGTTTCAAGAGCAGAGCACGGACCTGAACAGGGAGGGAGCGACATGACAGACACCTAAGGGCTCTCTCAGTGGGACAGCACCTGGACTGTAGGCAGCCACAGTTAACAGACAGGAGACACATCCCTCCTCTGCTAGCTACCCGCAGAACACTAGCAGTGGGGGCTAGTCCAACAAATTTAGCAGTGGGTGAGAAGGTCTGCAATAACATAATTCTGCCACAAAGTGTAGCAAAAAGCAGATATGAATGCCTCTCACGCTTTCACTGAATGGGATCTATTGAACCACATAAAGAACAGAGGGTAACTGAATAGGGCTTTAAATCAAAAGAGAAAACATAGAGAGCAAAGAAAGGCCTTTCACAAAAGAGGAAAAATTAATTAAAACATAAATACAGGCAACCTTCTGAGTCCTAAGGAAGCAGTGCCTGAGAAAGCAACTATCAGAACACAAATAAGGAAATCCCCCAGAACAACCTTCCCCAGATGACAGCTACAGAAATCAGAGACTGAATGACAAAACTGAACAGGAGCCAAGAGAAACTCACTGAAGTCATACAGAAAGTAAAAGCAGAGGGGAGGGGGCCAATTTCAAAAAATCCCTCCCTGAAATTGTGAAAATAAAAAACTTAATCCTGGAAATCAAGAACACACTAACAAGCATAGGTAGTAGGGTCAACTCTGCAGAGGAAAGAGTCTCAGAGCTCAAAGACCAAGATATAGAACTAAACCAATCTGTCAAAAACATAGAATAAAAGCTTAAAAAGAAGGAGCAAAGCCTCTGAGAGATATGGGACCATGTCAAGAAGCCAAATCTATGCCTGATTGTTATTCCTGAAGCAGAAAGTGAAATGGAAGACACCATGGAACAATCATTCCATGAGGTCATTCAAGAAAAATTCCCACATCTAGCCAAAGAAATGACCATCCAAGCACAGTTGATTCAGAGAACACTTACAAGGGATCGTATGAGAAGACCATCTCCAAAGCACATAGTAATCTGCCTCACAAAATAAGCATGAAAGAAAAAATCCTAAAGTCAGCAAGAAAGAAAGGTCAAACTATCTTCCAGGGAAAAATCCGTCCTTTAGGAGATGCTTAAGAAGGTGTTGAACACAGGAGAAAAAAAGAATGACTGTACCCATCACAAAAGTACAGGCAATTACAGAGCTAACAGAGCACTCAAAAAAAAATGAAAATACACATATACAAATACAAAGGTAAAAAGAGAACAAAGAAACCCCCTAAAATCCCTATGACAGGGATAAGCTTTCATATCTCAATAATCAATCTGAATATAAATGGCCTAAATGTGTCACTGAAAAGAGCAAACTGGATAAGGAAGCATGCTCTAACAGTCTGCTGCCTCCAGGAAACTCATTTCACTGCAAAAGACACTCACAGATTCAGAGTTGGAGGCTGGAAATCAATCTCTCAGGCAAATGGAAAACAAAAAGGGCAGCTATTCTGATATAAGACAAAGCAGTCTTCAAACTCTCAAAAGTTAAATAGAATACAAAAGGACATTACATAATGGTAAAAAGCCCAATCCACCAGAAAGAAATATCTATAATAAGCATATATACACCCAAGACAATAGCACCAGGTTCTAAAAAACAACTACTAGGAAAACTAAGAGAGGGCATTGACTCTCATACAATCATAGTTGGAGGCCCAATTACCCCACTAACAGCTTTAGATACATCATCAAGGCAAAACAAAAAACAAGCAAACAAAAAGAAGATCTGGAATCTCATTCAACACTTGATCAAATGGATTTAATAAACAACTACAGAACACTTTACCCAACATCCACTGAGTATACATTCCACTCATCAGTACATGGAAGATACTTCAAGATTTATCACATTCTCAGACATAAATTAAGCATGAACAAATTTCAGAAGATCAAAATAATATCACACATCTTCTCAGACCAAAGTACAACAAAAATAAAGACTGCCAATAAGATAACTCAAAACACATAAGACATGGACACTAAATAACATGCTGCTGAATGACTTCCAGGTCAACATGGAAATCAAGAAAGAATTTAAAAGATTCCTGAAGACAAGCAAAATCAAAGACATCTTATCAGAATACCTGGGATGCCATGACAACAGTGTTAGGAAGAACATTCAAACATTGCACACACATCAAGAAAGCAGAGAGATCACAAGCAGACAGCCTAATGTCACACCTAAAGGAGTTGGAAAAGCAAGATCATTTAAATCCTAACCTCAACAAAAGAATCCAAATCACCAAGGTAAAATTACAATTTCAGGGCATAGGAAACAAAAATATCATAGAAAGAATCAACAAGGCCAAAAACTGGTTCTTTGAAAGGATAAATAAGATTGATGGTCCCCTGGCAAAGTTGTCACACAAAAAAAAGAGAGAGAGAGAGAGAAAGTTCAGATAATCACAGTCAGAAACAAAAAAGGCAAAGTCACAACTGACCCTGAAAAAATTCAAAAGATTATCCAAAATTACTATAACAACCTGTATGCAAATAAACTAGAAAACCTAAGGAAATGGAGGACTTTCTGATATCACACAACATCCCAAGTCTGAAACAAGAAGAAATTGAAATTCTAAACAGACCAATAACAATCCAGGAAAAAAAAACTTAGTTATAAGAAATCTCCCCGGAAAAAAAAAATGCCTCAGAGCAGATGGCTTCCCAGCTGAATTCTACAAGACATACAAAGAAGAGCTAATACCAACCTTATTGAAAGCATTTCAGGTAATCCAGAAAGATAGAATTCTCAACTCATTTTATGAAGCCATCATATTGATACCCAAACCTGGCAAAGACCCAACAAGGAAGGAGAATTACACACCAATCTCCTTGATGAACATAGATGCAAAAATTTCTAAACAAGATTCTAGCAAATCTGATCCAACAAAATATCTCAGGGATCATCCACTATGACCAAGTGGGCCTCATTTCTGGGATGCAGGACTAGTTCAATATTTGCAAGACCATAAATGTAATTCAGCACATCAACAGATGTAGAACTAAGAACAAGCATCTGACAAAATTCAGCATCCTTTCTTGACAAAAACTGTTGATCACCTAGGCATAGAAGGAACATTCCTCAAATCAGTAGGAGCCATCTACAATAAACCCACAGCCAACATTTTGCTCAATGGACAGAAGTTGAAAGCATTCCCCCTAAGAACTGGAACAAGACAGGGATGCCCACTCTCACCCCTCCTATTCACCATAGTACTAGAAGTCCCAGCCAGAGCAATCAGGCAAGAGAAGAAAATCAGGGGATCCAAATAAGAGGAAGCTAAGTTACCTTTCTTTG
>CAUYQG010057045.1:0-15431 GCA_963574415.1 Tarsius wallacei | reverse complement strand
CTTTTTTTAATTCTTAAAAAAACTGTAATACAAAGCAATACAAACAACACAAATATGACACAGGTGATATACCAAATCTCTGTCTCTTAAGAGGCAGGAGCATTCTGGACCAAGTCTTCCCAGGTGGAAAACCTGGCTCTGCATTTGCTAACTTGTGGCCTTGGGCAAGTCACTTCACCTCTTGGGTGTCAGACTCCTCATCTGTAAAATGGGGGTAATAAGAATACCCGCCTAGATGGGCACAGTGGCTCATGCCTGTAATCCCAGCACTTTGGGAGGCAGAGGCAAGAGGATCACCTGAGCCCACAGGTTTGAGATCGGCCTGGGCAACATAACCTCATCTCTACAATAAAAATCAAAAAATTAGCCAGGAGTGGTGGCATGCGCCTGTGGTTCCTACTTGGAAGGCTGAGGTGGAAGGATCACCTGAACCCAGCAGGTTGAGGCGGCGGCGGCCATGAGCGTGCCACTGCACTCCAGCCTGGGAGACAGAGTGAGACTCCGACTCAAAAAAAAAAAGAGTACCCACCTGACAGGCTGTTGTGAAGTTTGAATGAATTCATGCATGTAAAGTGCTTAGGAGAGCTTACCACTGTGTGTTAGCTATTATTGGTGGTGGTGTTACTTTTGTGATGGCCTGTTGGTAAATATATTTGTGTGTGTCTCTCAAATGAAGCTTCTCCTGCTGGATCTGTTCATTTGAGCTGGCAAAATGATTTGAAACACACACACACACACACAAGCTGTTACTGGCCAGGTACGGTGGCTCACACCTGTAATCCCAGCACTTTGAGAGGCCAAGGCAGAAGGATCGCCTGAGCCCAGGAGTTCAAGACCAGCCTGAGCAACATAGCAAGACTTCATCTCTACAAAAAATAAAAATAAAAATTTAGCCAGGTTGGTGGTGCACGCTTGTAGTCTCAACTAGTTGGGAGGCTGAGGTGGAAGGATCACTTAAGACCAGGAGGTAGAGGCTGTGGTGAGCCGTGATTGTGCCACTGTGCTCCAGCCTGGTGAGCCGTGATTGTGCCACTGTGCTCCAGAGTGAGACTTCGACTCAGACAACACCACCACCACAAAAGCTATTACTGTTTGTAACCACTCATGTGTGGAACTATGATTTTCCTTGATTGTGTGTAACCCAAACAAAATCGGATCACTGGCTGCCCAAAGCAATGTGAGCCTGCCACTGGAGTCTAAGTCTCAGATTTTAAGTGTTTGTGTTTATTGTTTTCACTGGATGCCTTTCCAGTTAGCAAATACTATTTCCCTGGACTCCAGAATCGACTCTTTGAAAAACATTGTTGTTGTTGTTTTTTGAGACAGGGCCTCACTGTAACCCAGGCTGCAGTGGTTGATCTTGGCTCACTACAGCCTCTGCCTCCCGGGCTCAAGCGATCCTCCTGGCTCAGCCTCCTTAGTAGCTGAGATTACAGGTGTGCCCACCATGTCCAGTTATTGTTTTGATTTTTTGATTTTCAACACTCTTTGAAAACTATCACTATAACCTCCTCATTCTACAAACTGGGAGGCTGAGATGGAAAGACGGATGAGTACGAGTAGATGTTATCTCCAGATTTTCTGCTGGTTGGTCTGCTTTTCTCCCAGTGAACACAGTGAACAAGGAGGGCAGACCAGCTGGGTGCAGTGGCTCACGCCCGTAATCCCAGTACTTCGGGAGCCGGAGGTGAGAGGATTGCCTGAGCCCATGGGTTCAAGACCCGCCTGGGCAACTTGGCGAGACCTCGTCTCTACAATAAATCAAAAAATAAGCCAGGTGTGGTGGTGCATGCCTATAGTTCCAGCTACTTGGGAAGCTAAGGTGGAAGGGTCACCTGAGCCCAACAGGTCAAGGCTGTAGTGGCCGTGAGCAGCGTGCCACTGCACTCCAGCCTGGGCGACAGAGTGACACTCCAACTGAAAAAAAAAAGGAGGGCAGATTGGAAGCTAGAGAGATCCAGGTTCAAATCTTGGTTGAGGGACTGGCGACTCCCTCAGTCTCAGTCTCTCCATCTATAAAATGGGGGTTGTGATACCTACCTTAAAGAGTGGTGATCAGGCCTAAATAGGTTCATGAGGTAAAGGGACTTGGGGGTGGGGCAGGCAAGAGCCCAGAAAGCAGAAATCTGCAGAGAGAGAAAGAGAAGAGAACGCATACAAAAAAGGAGGAAGACATGAAAGACTAGGCCAGAAGAGCCTCAGTGGCTGAAAGCAGCCAGCTCCCTCTCCCCACCTGAAGTGTGGACGAGGCTGCCGCAGCAGTTTGTCTCCACCCCACAAGCCAGCCTGACACAGACACACTGCCTGAGAGTGAGGGTGCTGGGCCAGGGCCAAAGGCACACAGCACGGGGGACATTGCAACCCACAGAGACGATGTCCACAGTGAGGCGAGATACCAGCCAGACAGGAAGGATGTGAAGCCCAGAAACCACAAAAGGGAATATTTCACATTGTCGGAGTTAAAAACCCTATGGCCAATAAATGCCAAAAAACAAAATGAAGAGGCAAACAAATACTGGCACAGAAGAACTGAGCAACATAAGTGAAAAGGATCTAATGTCCTTCATATACAAAGAGCTCCGAAAATTCAATAAGCAGAAGAATAATCTGACGGAAAAAAGAGCAAAAGGAGCAGGGCGTGGAGGCTCACGCCCGTAATCCCAGCACTTTGGGAAGCAGAGGCAAGAGGATTGTCTGAGCCCAGGGGTTTGAGACCCACCTGGGCAACTTGGTGAGACCTCATCTCTACCATAAGTCAAAAAATTAGCCAGGTGTGGTGGTGTGCACCTGTAGCTCCAGCTACTTAGAAGGCTGCCCTATCTCCTGGGCTCAAGTGATCCTCCTGCCTCAGCCTCCTTAGTAGCTGAGATTACAGGTGTGCCCACCATGCCCAGCTATTTTTTTTTAAAGAGACTTTTCTAAGCTATGGTCTGGCCATGTGACTCCTTGAGCTGTGGTTGCCATATTTCCTAGCTTCGGCCTCCTCCCCTGCCTTGGGGAGGTGAATCTCCTCTCCTCTCTCTCTAATTTCCTTTCTAAATAAACTATGCTTTCCAATCTAAAAAAAAAAAAAAGAGAGAGAGAGAGATGGGGTCTTGCTATGTGGCCCACGCTGGTCTTAAACTCCTGGCCTCAAGTGATCCCACCGCCTCGACCTCCCAAAGTGCTGGGATTACAGGTCTGAGCTACCATGCCCAGCCTCGAAACATTTTCTTTTGAAATTCTCCCACTAGAGCCTAATGATCACAGGATGTTGTTTATGATGATGAAAAAGTCAAAACAACTTACATGTTCAGCAGCTGGAGGATATATATATATTTTTAAAACAGGATTTATTGAGAGGACAGAAAAGCTCCCAGAGCGGGAGGGGGCCCGAAGGGGTTGCCCTGGAGGATTTCATGACATACATCATGTGATACAATGCAGCTGCTCTTAAAAAGAACAAGTAAGGGCAGGCCACTGTCTTGTTAAGATATGGTGTGGCCATGTGCTCTTTGAGCTATGGCCAGGCCGTGTTTCCTGGCTTTGGACCCCTTCCCTACCTTGGGGAGGTGAATCTTCTCTTTCTCTCTCTCTCTCATTTGCTTTTAAGTAAACTAAATTTTCTCATCTAAAAACAAAGTAAGGGCAGAAAAACATGCAATGATATATATGCTGTAAAACCGATTAAAGTATGTGGAGAAAACAGAAAATCTGTTTGAATATAACACAGAGGATAGGCGCAGTGGCTCACACCTGTAATCCCAGCACTTTGGGAGACTGAGGTGAGAGGATTGCCTGAGCCCGGGATTTGAACCTAGAATCTATGCTGTTAACTAGTAATGTCAAACTCATCTGTGTTATTTTTTGAGTCGGAGTCGTACTCTGTCGCCCAGGCTGGAATGCAGCAGCACGCTCACGGCCACTGCAGCCTGCTGGGCTCAGGCAATCCTTCTGCCTCAGCCTCCTGAGTAGCTGGAACTACAGGTGTGCGCCACCATGTCCTGCTAATTTTTTGATTTATTACAGAGACTAGGTCTCACCAAGTTGCCCAGACTGGTCTCGAACCCCTGAGCTCAGGCAATCGTCTCGCCTTGGCCTCCCAAAGTGCTGGGATTACAGGCTTGCGCCTCCGCGCCCGGCCTATTATGAAAACTAAATGAGGTAAAAGAGCGCCTGGCACACAGGAGGTGCTCAGTCACTGTGAGTGACCTCATCATTTGTCATCATCATCAGTCTCCCCTCTCCCAAGCCTGCCTACCTGGGTGGTCACCGTCTAGGATTGGGGCTATCTTGGTCACCACAGTGTCCCCCAACTCTACCCCCAGCACGGAACTGAGCACGGAGCAGAGGCTCAGGGAATGTCTGTTGAACAATTTAATGAATGAATGAAAGAAGGAATGAATGAGAGAGAGAAAAAAAGATATCTTTCCCCATTTTCCTTTCTTTTTTTCTTTTTTCTTTTGAGTTGGGGGTCTCACTCTGTCGCCCAGGCTATAAAGTACAGTGGCACAATTATGACTCACCGCAGCCTTGAACTTCTGGGTTCAAACAATTCTCCTGCTTCAGTCTCTTGAGTAGCTGGGACTACAGCTACATACCACCATACCTGGCTAATTTTTTTTATTTTGGGGGTTTTTTTGAGTTGGAGTCTCACTCTTTCGCCCAGGCTGGAGTGCAGTGGCATGCTCCTAGCCACCACAACCTCGACGTGCTGGGCTCAGGCGATCCTACTGCCTCAGCCTTCCAAGTAGCTGAAACTACAGGCATGAGCCACCACGCCTGGCTAATTTTTTTTTTTTTTTTTTTGTGTTGGAGTCTCAATCTGTCGCCCAGACGGGAGTGCAGTGGGTTCCACGAACTGCGGGGCTCCGGCGATCCGTTCGCCACAGCCTTCCAAGTAGCTGGAACTACAGGCGAGCGCTACCACGCCCGGCTAATTTTTTGATTTATTGTAGATATGAGGTCTCACCAAGTTGCCCAGGTGGGTCTCGAACCCACAGGCTCAGGTAATCCACTCACCTCAGCCTCCCAAAGGCGCAGGATTACAGGCTGAGCCACTGAGCCCAGCTCTGGCTAATTTTTTTTAAAATTTATTTATTGGACAGGCATGGTGGCTCACGCCTATAATCCCAGCACTTTGGGAGGCCGAGGCGAGAGGATTGCCTGAGCCCACAGGTTCGAGAACAGCCTGGGCAACTTGGCGAGACCTCATCTCTACAGTAAATCAAAAAATTAGTTCCTGTAGTTCCGGCTACTTGGAAGGCTGAAGCGGAAGGATCGCCAGAGTCCAGCAGCTCACCCACACTGGGGTGGCCATGAGTGGGCCACAGCACTCCAGCCTGGGTGGCAGATTGAGACTCCAACTCAAAAACAAAAGCCAAAAAAAAAAAACCCAAATTTACTTATGGTAGAGACGAGGTCTTCCTATATTGACCCAGGCTGGTCTCAAGCTCCTGGGCTCAAGTGATCTTCCCATCTTGGCTTCCAAAAGTGCTGGGATTACAGGTGTGAGCCACTACTCCCAGCCTTCCCCTTTTCTACTGATTTTTTTTTTTTTGAGTCGAGGTCTCACTCTGCTACTCAGGTGGGATGCAGTGACACGAGTGATCCTCCCTCTTCAGCCACCCAAGTAGCTGGGGCTACAGGCATGCACCACCATACCCAGCTTTTTTGTTTTTTGTTTTGTAGAGACAAGGTCTTAATGTGTTTCCCAGGCTGGTCTCCAACTCCTGGGTTCAGGCAATCTTCCCACCTAGCCTCCATGTGAGCCACCGTGCCTGCCTGATTTGTTTTGTGCAATGAAGTCTTGCTATCTTGCTCTGGCTTGCTGCGAACTCCTGGGCTCAAGGGTTCCTCCTGCCTCAGACTCCCAAATAGCTGCAACTATAACAAGTGGACTGCCATGCCCAGTTCCGCTTTTTCCTGGATGAGTAAGGTCAGGCCCAGGGAGCCCGACTCATTATTATTATTATTAGTAGTAGTAGTAGTAGTAGTAGTATTTGAGTAGGAGTCTCACGCTGTTTGTTGCCCAGGCTGGAGTGCAGTAGCACGCTCTCAACTTGCTGAGCTCAGGTGATCCTTCCACCTCAGCCTTCCAAGTAGCTGGAACCACAGATATGTACCACCACACCCGGCTGATGTTTTGATTTATTGTAGAGACAAGGTTTCGCCATGTTGTTCAGGCTGGTCTCCAACCCCTGAGCTCAGGCAATCCTCTGGTCTCAACCTCTCAAAGTGCGGGGATTACAGGTGTGAGCCACTGCACCTGGCCTATTATTTTGCAATAATAATAACAGCTATTATTATTACTACTACTCTATTCTTCTTCTATTATTATTATTATTACTCATTATTTTTAAAATTACTATTGTCACTGCTGTTTTCTTCTGTTCTGGTTATTATTACTCCTCTATGGTTATGTTTTCTTTTTCCTTTTTTTTTTTTCAGTTGGAGTCTCATTCTGTTGCCCAGGCTGGAGTGCAGTGACATGCTCACAGTCACCGCAGCCTTGACCTGCTGGGTTCAGGTGATCCTTCCACCTCAGCCTTCCAAGTAGCTGGAACTACAGGCATGCACAGGCATACACCGCCACGCCTGGCTATTTTTTGATTTACTATAGAGATGAGGTCTCGCCAAGTTGTCCAAGCTGGTCTCGAACCTGTGGGCTCAGGCAATCCTCTCGCCTCAGCCTCCCAAAGTGCTAGGATTACAGGCGTGAGCCACCGCACCTGGCTTTTTTTTTTTTTTTAGTTGGAGTCTCACTCTGTTGGCTGGAGTACAGTGGCATGCTCACAGCCACCACAGCCTCAACCTGCTGGGCCCAGGTAATCTTTCCACCTCAGCTTTCCAAGTAACTGGAACCACAGACATGTACCACCACACCTGGCTAACTTTTTGTTTTTTGTTTTTTGTTTTTTTTTTGAGTTGGCGTCTCACTCCGTCGCCCAGACTGGAGTGCAGTGGCCACTTCCGGCCACCGCAGCTTCGACTTGCTGGGCTCCGGCGATCCTTCCGCCTCAGCCTTCCAAGTAGCTGGAACTACAGGCGCGTGCTACCACACCCGGCTGATTTTTTTTTTGATTTATTGTAGAGATGAGGTTTCGCCTGTCCAGGCGGGTCTCGAACCCGCGGGCTCAGGCAATCCACTCACCTCAGCCTCCCAAGGCACGGGATTACAGGCTGAGCCACCGAGCCCGGCTAACTTTTTGATTTACTGTAGAGATGTGGTCTCTTCATGTTGCCTAGGCTGGTCTCGAATCCCTGGGCTCAGGCAATCCTCTCACCTTGACCTCCCAAAGTGCTGGGATGACAGGTGTGAGCCACTGTGCCCAGCGATTATGTTTTCTATTATCTGCTATTACGACTCCCACCAGCGTCTACCCGAACTTCTAGGCACATGGGGCCTCTCCAAGGGGACGCCTGACTTTGTGGGACATCAAGGAGGGAGGGGCGGGTAGGCAGGCGCACCTGGGTGATGAGGAACTTGGTGAGGCGCTCAGGCAGCCGGCCCTTCTCGCTGGAAAGGATCATCTCCAACATGTCTCCATGCAGCTTCTCCATCACCACGAACACCTTCTCGGGCGTCTCGAACATGCACTCCAGGTTAACAATCCCAGGGTGCCGCAGGCTCTGGGGGTGGGGAGAGGGGTTAGGGCCCGGGTCGGCCAGGAACTCAATGCCGGAGGGTCCACCGTGGGAGGAGAACAACAAACAAGAAGGGGGTTTCTGGGCATCAGCACTGGGGGAGAAGGAAGCTTCTCACAGGCCAAGACAGAACGACCCCACCCCGCCCCACCTGCCAGGTGTCCAGAAGGATCTTCCTTTTTTTTTTTGAGTTAGAGTCTCTGTCATCCAAGCTCGAGTGCAGCAGCATGCTCACAGCCACTGCAGCCTCGACCTGCTGGACTCAGGTGATTCTTCTGCCTCAGCCTCCCAAGTAGCTGGGACTATAGGCACACGCCACCACGTCCGGCTAGTTTTTTTGTAGAGACGAGGTTGGTCTTGAACCCCTGGGCTCGGGCAATCCTCTCGCCTCGGCCTCCCAAAGTGCTGGGATTACAGGCATGAGCCACTGCGCCCAGCCCAGGATTCTTACATCATGAAATTCTAGAGAAGGCCTGGGATTGTGGGAGGGAGGGATGGAGAGAGGGTGGGACGCTTGGAGAAACAGGAAGGAGCTCTGTACATCTGGATTTTCCAAACCTGTGTCCGGCTCTCTCTTCCCTGAGTCTGGCTTGGCCTAACCCCATCTCTTCTGCCCAGATCCCCACCCAGCCTCCTGGCTCCAGTCACATCCCCTTCCCCCACCCTCCAGATGGCAGCCAGAGGGATTCTCCTAAAATACATGCCTGATCCTGTCCCTCCCTTGCTCAAAAGCCTTCTATGGCACTCCAGTACCCTCAGGAGGAAATCCACAGGGTCTGAGGCCACCGTGCTCCCAGGCCTTGTCTCCCTTCCCCTCCTTAGAAGACTCCCCCCGCTTTCATCTCTGGGCCTTTGCACAAGCTGGTTCTTCTGCTCAGAATGCCTTCTCTTCCCCTTAGTCTCAACATGCATATGCTCTCCTCCAGGAAGACTTCCCTGACCCCCTCCAGGCTGGGTCATTTGCCCCTGAAAGGAGGAAGCAGGAAGGGAACCCAGGCCATAGACTCTGGCGGTCACCTGCAGAATGGCCACTTCGTTCCGGAGCTGGCTCTCCTGCTTGGTGGGGAAGCGCAGCTTGTCAATGACCTTCACTGCCACGTCCCGGCCTGTCTTCCGGTGCTTTCCTGAGCAGGAGAGGTGGGGAATGAGAAAGCAAGACCACATCCCTACCCCTGCTGGCCCGCACCCCCACCATAGAGACACCCACAGTGGCCCGAGATGGAAGGCCATCAAGGTGTCTGTGAGGGAGTCCCCAGGAGACATGTGAAAGCAGGGGAAGATGCCTGGGAGGAAAGCTGGAAAGAAGGTTTTTTAAAAAGCTCGAGGTCAGGCGTGGTGGCTCGTGCCTGTAATCCCAGCACTTTGGGAGGCCAAAGCAAGAGGATTGCCTGAGCTCAGGGGTTCGAAACCAGTCTGGGCAACTTGGTAAGACCTCATCTCTATAATAAATTAAAAAATGAGTCAGGTATGAAGGTGCATGCCTGTAGTTCCAGCTACTTGGAAGGCTGAAGTGGGAGGATCGCCTGAGCCCTGCAAATCAAGGCTACAGTAACCATGAGCGTGCCACTGCATTCCAGCCTGAGCGACAGAGTGAGACTCCGACAAAAAAACCCCAAAAGACAAACAAACAAAAAAAACCCAAAGAGGAGAATTAGTAACATGAAGCACCTAATTTTTTTTTCTTTGAGTCAGGATCTCTGTCACCCAGGCTGGAGTGCAGTGGCATGATCACAGCTCACTGTAGCCTCGATCTCCTGGGCTCAGGTGATCCATCCACCTCAGCCTCCTGAGTAGATGGGACTACAGGCACATGTCACCACGCCTGGCTAATTTTTCTATTTATTGTAGAGACAAGGTCTCACTATGTTGCCCAGACTGGTTTCAAACTCCTAGGCTCAAGCAATCCTCCCGCCTCAGCCTCCCAAAGTGCTGACAGTACAGGCGTGAGCCATTTCGCCCAGCCTGAAAACTCAGTTTATAAACAATCAGAATCTAGGATCTAGCTCTGTGGCCAACCAGACTGATCTAGCTGAGTGACCAGAGTGCAGTATCTACCCTCCTTATCCAAACAGAATCTAAGATCTAGTTCTGTGGCCAATCAGAGTGCAAAATTCACCCTCCTTATCCAATCAGAATCTAAAATCTAGCTCTGTGGCAAGAGTGCAAAATCTACCCTCCTTATCCAGTCACAATCTAGGCTTTCACTCTGTGACTAATCAGAGCGCAGAATTTATCCTCCCTATTACTAACGAGAGGAAGGTGCATTCGTTTTTCCCAGTGAGAAAAGAAGAACTTTCGGCCCAGCTTTCTAAGCCAATCAGAACAGGAAGTGAGTATGAGGCCAATCAGAAGGGAGGCCTGGAGCCAGAAAGGCTTCACCGAGCCCCAGGCCCCCTTTGGGTTCGCGCTGAAGCGCCTTACCTCCATAGACCACTCCAAACTGCCCTGAGCCCAGCACCTCATCTGGGAAGATCTGGTAGACGGTGGCGATGTCCTGCAGGGTGGAGACAGGGTGGGTCAGGGGTGCAAATGGAGGTGGGGGCGTCAAGGTGACAGGAGAGCTGGGAGGTTGTGTGGGAGGGGGAGGGCGTCGGGTGTGGGCCAAAGTCTCACCACATTCTCCTGGATCTGACTGTTGGACACAGAGATGCTCAGAGAAGCTTGTCCTGGGGAGATGGGAGAGACAGAGGTGAGGAGACCCCAGGTTAGGGATTGTCCTCAACCCCTCTCCGAAGGCAGCCCCAGGTGCCAGAACACCCAGGCTCAAATCCAGTGTTCCATACCATGAGCAATTTCAGGTTAGTGACTGGTCCACTATGAACCTTGGTTTCCTCATCTAAAACATGGGAATAACAAAAGGACTTCCCTCGCAGGACTACTGGGAGGAGTAAATGAGACGGGCTGGGGGAACCAAGGAGTGATGTGGCAAAGGGTTTGCTGATCCCATTGTGCAGAGAAGGAGACTGAGGCTTGGAGGGAAAGTCCAAACTGACGTCTGCATCTTCCCTGAACTTGGCCCTCAACAAGAACCAGACATTTCTGAAGTCCCGATCTTCTCGCCATTGAGCGTCCCTCTCTTCCACCTCCCCACAGTCCAGGTGAGGCCCCTGCTCACCGCTCTCTTCTGGGTCCTCACTCCCAGCTTCCCTGGGTTCCTCGCCCCAGCCCTGCCCCCTCTTACTCAACCTCCACAGAGAAGCCAGAGGGATTTTACTGAAACACAAATCTGACCCTGTCCTTCCCTTGCCATGGCTCCCCAGTGCCCTCAGGAGGAAGCCCAAGCCCCTCAAATGGCCTAAAAAGCAGGGTCTGGACCCTCATCTACCTCTGCCTTCAGCCTCTACCATGCAAATCCCAACACATTGGCCACCAACACGGCAAGCTCTCTCCTGCCTCCTGGCCTTTGCAAGGGCTGTTCCCTCTGCCAGGAATGCACCCCATTCCAGACTTAGCTAAATTCTCCCCATCCTTCAGTCTAGCTCAAATATCACTCCCGGGGCCATGTCAGATCACTCCTGCAAACAATCTACACCACACGTGCATGATTACGATGATGATTAATGTCTGTCATCCACACTGATCGTGTACTCCAGAGGGTGGGAACCTGGCACTCGCTGATCGCTCTTTGCCTCTGCCTGAAATGATTTTCCATTTGCCTTCCCCCATCTCACCCCTCCTCAGCCTCCAGGTCTCAGTTCAGATGCCACCTCCTCCAGAAAGCCCTCCTGGACACCCAGATTGGTTCAGGTACTCCCTCTGGGCTCCTTCAGCCCCCTGCCCATTCTGGGCTGTCACATCTAGGGAAGGGAATTTTGTCCCACTGAACTCAGACCCATGAGGACAGGTCCTGGGCTGTCTTGGTCACCAGGTTGTCCCCAGCACTGTCTAGCACAGGCCAGGAACAGAGGAGGCTGTGAGTAAATGCACAGGGCATTGTTGCCACCTGGGACAAAGCTGAGAGAGGGAAAGTGACAAGCCCAAGACTACACACCAGGTCGGGGCTGAACCGAGATTTGAACCCAGGCCTGCTGAGTCCAAAGCCAGTTCTCAACCCCACCACTGCCTATCTTCCTCTTCCATTTCCCAGAATCCTGCCCAAGGCCCTCTAGACCCATCTTCTCAGGGACCCACGGTGGCGGGACTTACTGTGGGGTGCGTGGCCTGGAGCACTGGGCGCATCCTGCAGGATGACGGGCATCAGGGCCTGACGGATGGCCGTCTCCCAGCCCCGGGCGGCCTCGGCCCCCTGCCCGCTGGGCCCACCCGGAGCCCCGCCAGGCGTCTCGCCAACGAAGTAGGTGGCATTGGCAGTGATGATCTCGAAACAGTGTGGGTTGGTGCCAGGGGCCACGAGGCTGAAGTTCTGGGCAGACTCCACCGTGAGGATTTCTGACAGCGGGATTTCCTGGTGGGACACGGAACCAGTGCCGGTTAGCACAGCAGGCAGACCCCAGGGGCCCCCCGCTTGCCCATAAGGGCACACAGGATCCATGTCAATGGGGATGAGACTGGTTTGCAGAGGATGGTCAAAAAAAGCCTCCTGGCAGAAGTGATGGTGAAGCAGAGACCAAGAAGAAGTCAGCTGGTAAGGAATGGAGGGAACAGCATGTGCAAAGGCCCTGAGGAAAGGTTTGTGCTCAAAAACATGACCAAATCCCCATCCCCCAGGAGATGGTGCGTGGCACACAGTAGATAGTAGATGCTTGATATAAGTCTGATGAATAAATGAAGGAAATGAGGCCATGCAGGGCCTCCCAGGCCGCAAGGAGGAGCCTGGGCTTTGTCTAAGGGCACTAGGGAGGTACTGAAGGGTTTGAGGGGGGGGCAAGGGGCGTCATCTGCCTGTGTGTGGAGGATAGGTCGAGACAGGAGAGCAGGCAGGAGAGAAGGCGCAGGGACCATGGGGTGGGAAACGTGTCAAAAGAGGAAGGGAGGGAGACTGACTTAGATAGCCCATGAAGCCAGGTGATGAGAAGGACATGTGGGGACTGGGGATGGCCCTTTAGATCATGTGGTCTAGGCAAGACAGGAAGATGAGAAGAAATCAGCAAAGGGAGAGTCCAGGAAGACACTCCAGGGCATTTAACAGCCAGGAGTCCTGGCTTTATTCTAAGGCCCATTGGAGTCATTGGAGGATTCCGATCGTTTTAATTAAGTCTCCCCTGGCTGCTGTGTGGGAAAGACAGTGTTTGCAGAAGCAAGGAGCCAGTAAGGAGACTGCTGCAACCGCCCAGGTGGGCAACAGTGGCTGGAACACAGAGCGGCATGGGAGGGGGTGACAAATACACATACCTAACTCAATAAATTAGCTGCAAGGGAAAATACCAAAAACAGGTGTATAATTACCAGGAACTTACATGCCAAGCCCTAAGCTAATTGCCTTAGTGGATTCACTCTGTGAATTCCCGCAACAGCCCTGAAGTGAGTCCTATTACTTGGGGTAGTCTACAGATGAGAGACATGAGGCACAGAGAGGGAAGGGAACCTGTCCTGAGTCCCCCAGCTGCAAAGGAGTGGGGCTGGAATCAGATGGGCGGCACTTGCTGATGGGCTGAAAGCAGGGAAGCTGGGGCTGGTGAAAGGGTGTGATTTGCAGAATTTGGCTGGAGGAACGGGTTAGGAGCAGGAGAGGGGAAGGCCGTCGGCCATATGAGGAGCCTGGGGGACCTGGAAGCCAAAAGGCCCACCTTGTAGTATCTGTTGGTCGTGTTGTTCTGGAAGAGCGTGATGCACTTGCAGTCCAGGCGCCAATAGTGCCTCTTCCTCTGGAGAGATGTTTGAGAGGGTGAGGTGGACCGCTAGGCTGTCCTGACCCGTCCCACACTGGGGCTTGGGAATCCCGGTGCCTGGAGTACCGGTGGTCGCGACCCCACGCTCTGCTCCCAGCCAAGCCCCGCCCCTATTTCTAGCCCCGCCCCACTTGGCGTTCTTCCTCCAATCAAGCTCTTCCGCTAACCCCAGCCCCGCCCCCACACGGCGCTCTTCCTGCAAGCCCTAGCTCCGCCCCTCATTTTGCTCCGCCCCTCAATTTTTGATCCTGCTCCTTAGCCCCGCCTCTTCTCTAGCTCCTGCCCCGCCCCCTCGTCCCGCCCTTATAACCCGCACCTCTGGCTCCAGCTTGGCGTCCGGCATGGCCCCGCCCCCAACTAGACCCCGCCTCCTCAAGCGAGAACAACGCTATTCTCGCTCCGCCCCGCTGGGCCCCGCCCCGCCCACTCACCAGCGTGTCCTTGTTGCTGTAATGGACCACCCAACCCTCGCGCAGCGTGGTGCTGGACTTCCGTGTCGTGTGTCGCACTGACTGTACCACCCTCATTAGCGGGATGTACCCCAGAGAACTGCGGAGGTTAGAGGACCGAGTGAGAAATCGCATGCAGAAAATGACCATGCCGCCTGGGCCTTCAAGGGGCATCTCTGGGCAGCCAGGGAGGTGGTCGTTTGGGGTGGCGGGGGTGGGGGGGTTTGCCACTTTCCCCCCCTGTGGTTTCCAGGTCTCTCACAGTGGGGAAGGGGACTCTTGAGAGGACCTCAGTAGAAGGCTGGTTAGGAAGTCAGGCTGCAGCAAATTACCTAACCTCTTCGTGCCTCCGTTTCTCCACCCAAAGGGGTTGCTGTGAGGAGCAGAAACCTTTCTCCTTAGGAGCTTAGCACCGTGCCTGGCACACAGAACCTCTAATAAGTGCTAATTAGTATTTAGCCCAGGGATTGTGAAGCCAGCTGTGTGGCACTGAGCAAGTGATTCAACCTCTCTGTCATTTGCCTCATCTGTGCGGATGCTATTGTTACAGTGAGAGGAAGGTCTAGAGAGATTGTGGCTTGCTCTGTTCCAGAGCCGACGACCTCTTGATCCTTGTGCAGATCAGGACTTGGACAGCCTTAGTCACTCCCTTTTGACTGAGACTCAGTTTCCCCATCCATGAAATAGGCTGTCTCTCTCAATCCCTCAAGGTTCAATTCCGACAGCCTATTATTGTTACTAGACAGTCCCAGGAAGAACCAGATCTCAGACTGCTTGGGTTGGGAGGTGTCACATGAAACTCTCTGTGATCACTGTGACCTGCTTACCCATCCCCTCTATGACTGTCTCCCACCATCTTCCCCTCACCCACCCTACTTCAGTCACACGAGTCTCTTTGCTGTTCCTGGAACATGCCTGGCCCCACCACAGGGCCTTTGCACTTGCCGCTATCTCTACCTAAAAGGCTCTTCCCCCAGATATCTTCCCCATGGCTTGCTCCCCACCTCTCTTCCAACGTCACCGCCTCAGAGAGGTCTCCTTTAGTGACCCTAACAAAGACAGCATGTCCCCCGTCCTCCATCTCTCTCCATCTCTTGGTTTTCTTTTTTTTTTTTTTGAGTTGGAGTCTCACTCTGTGGCCCAGACTGGAGTGCAGTGGCCGCTCACGGCCACCGCAGCCTCGACCCGCTGGGCTCTGGCAATCCTTCCGCCTCAGCCTTCCGAGTAGCCGGAACTACAGGCATGCGCTATCACGCCCGGCTAATTTTTTGATTTGCCCAGGTGGGTCTCGAACCCGCGGGCTTAGGCAATTCACTCACCTCAGCCTCCCAAGGCGCGGGATTACAGGCTGAGCCACCGAGCCTGGCTGGTTTTATTGTTTCTTATGGCAGCTGCAAGTACCCGATGCTATGGATGCCCTGATTAGCTGTTTCCCTAGTGAGACTGTCAGCTCCCTGAGGACTGAGAGTTTCTTTCACCTGTTTTGTTCGCCTGGAGTCAGAACACAGCAGGTGCTTATTAAATATTTGCTGATGGCCGGCTCAGTGGCTCAGCCTGTAATCCAGCA
>CAUYQG010057043.1:0-29663 GCA_963574415.1 Tarsius wallacei | reverse complement strand
CAACAAGGACGTGCCTTGGGTTGGTCCTGATCCTTGTCAAAATCCTTCTCTCAACTGACGATTCCTTTCCTGTGTGTTTGTTTGTTTTCACTCTGTCACCCAGGCTGAACTCCAGTGTCATGATCACAGCTCACCATAGCCCTGACCTCCTAGGCTCAGGTGATCCTTCCACCTCAGCCTCTGAGTAGCTGGAACTACTGATGCCTGCTACCACGCCCAGCTAATTTTTAAATTTCTTTTAGAGATGAGGTCTTGCTATGTTGCCCAAGCTGGTTGTGAACTCCCGGGCTCAAGCAATCCTACCGCCACAACCTCCCTAAGTGCTGGGATGACAGGCATGAGCCACTGCACCTGACCTCATTGACAATTCCTGCCTGGGTCCATGTTTACTACAATGGTAGTGCTTTTAAAGTCACTTCTTTTTTTTTTTTTTTTTGAGTTGGAGTTTCACTGTCGCCCAGACTGGAGTGCAGTGGCCACTCCCGGCCACCGCAGCCTCGACCTGCTGGGCTACAGCAATCCTTCCGCCTCAGCCTTCCAAGTAGTTGGAACTACAGGCACGCACTACCATGCCCGGCTAATTTTTGATTTATTGTAGAGATGAGGTCTCACCAAGTTGCCCAGGCGGGTCTCGAACCTGCAGCCTCAGGCAATCCACTCACCGCAGCCTCCCAAGGCGCGGGATTACAGGCTGAGCCACCGAGCCCGGCTTGAAATCACTTCTTTACCTATCTTTATGTTTTGAGTGATCATGGAGTAAGTTATCATGGACCTTTCTGGAAGGTGTCCAGCCCCTGCCTGTCCACATGTGCAGATCACTGCCACCCAGCCAGGGCCTGCATTGCTCCCTGTGCTCCCTCCACAACGCTTCTCATGCCCCGGGGAGCTCGCTTGTTCTCCAGGGAATGGGGGATGAGTCACAGGACACGCGGGCGTCACTCCTAGGGTCTGACTTCTCCGCTCTGTGTGACGCCACTGGGATCCACCCAGGCTGGTTCATGTGTCAGAGGCGCGTCCCTTCCTGCCTCAAGCAGAGGCCCGCCTGATGAGCCCATCTGTTTCTCCATCCACCCACGGAAGGACATTGGGTTCTCCAGTTGGGCACTGATGAATAAAGCCACCATAGACATTTGTGTATGACCTTTTGTGTAAACATAAGTGTGAGATGTCCAGGCGTGGCACTCTAGGTCAATGGCAGGTGTATGTTTTACTTTTTAGGGAACTACCACACTGATCCCAGAGTGGCTGGGCGGTCTTCATGCAGGGTCCCGGGGCTCTACGGACAATACCACCTGGTCTTGGATATGTTTGGAATGATTCAGCTGCTCTAACAGGTGTGTGGTGGCATCTCATGGTGGCCTTAACTTGCATTTCCCTAATGGCTCATATTGTAGAAGGGATTTTCCTGTGCTGACCAGTACATCATCTTGACTGAAGTTCCTGTGAAAGTCCTATACCTTTTCTTAAAAACAGCTCCACGGGGAGACAGCCCACGATTGGGAAAAAATATTTGCTAACTGTATATCTGACAAAGGTCTAACATCTAGGATCTACAAGGAATTCAAACATGCTGAAAATAAAAAAAACTAACAGCCCCATTACAAAGTGGGCAAAATATATGAATAGACACATCTCAAAAGAAGACATATGAGACTGGGCTTGGTGGTTCAGCCTGTAATTCCACACTTTGGGAGGCCAAGGCGAGTGGATTGCCTGAGCCCATGGGTTCGAGACCAGCCCGGGCAACTTGGCAAGACCTCATCTCTATGATAAATAATAATAATAAAAAATTAGCCGTGCATGATTGTACACATCTGTAGTTTCAGCTACTTGGAAGGCTGAGATGGAAGGATCACCGGAGCCCAGCAGGCCGAAGCTGAGGTGACCGTGAGTGTGCCACTGCACTCCAGCCTGGGCGACAGAGTGAGACTCCAACTCAAAAAAAAAAAGAAGAAGAAGAAGACATATAAGCAGCCAACAGATACATGAAAAAATGCTCAGCCTCACTAGTCATCAAAGAAATGCAAATTAAAACTACACTGAGAAATCACCTAATTCCTGTCCGGATGGCCATCATCAATAACTCAAAAAACAACAGATGTTGGAGAGGATGCAGCGAAAAGGGAACACTTCTACATAGTTGGTGGGAGTGTAAACTAGTACAGCCTCTGTGGAAAACAGTGTGGTGATTCCTAAAAGATCTAAAAATCGACCTTCCATACGACCTCGCAATCCCCCGACTGGAAATATACACGGAGGAACTCAAATCACTCTATTAAAAAACATACCTGCACACACATGTTTATTGCAGCATTACTTACAGTAGCAAAAACACAGAACCAACTGTAGGACTGAATAAAAAACTGTGGTACATATACACGAGGGAATATTATGTAGCCATAAAGAAGTACAAAATTATGGTCTTCACAGCAATTTGGATGGATTTAGAGTCTATAATACTCAGTGACCTATCACAGAAACAAAGAACCGAGTAGCACATGTCCTCATTCATAAGCAGACCTTGAACAACTATTGTAATACAACAAGCAAGGGATTGGCAGTAGTGGGAAACTGCCAGGGAAGGGGGGTGCACACCTCATCAACAAGGGTACCTGCATAATGAACACTTGTATAACTAACCCTGAATTGTACCCCACATATATATATTTTTTGAGTTGGAGTCTCATTTTGTTGCCCAGACTGGAGTGCAGTGGCACACTCATGGCCACCCCAGCGTCAACCTGCTGGGCTCCAGAGGTCTTTCCACTTCAGCCTTCCAAGTAGCTGGAACTACAGGTGCGTGCTATCACGCCTGGCTAATTATTTATTTATTTAAATTTTTTTTTTTTTTTTTAGTTGGAGTCTTACTCTGTCGCCCAGACTGGAGTGCAGTGGCTACTCCCGGCCACCGCAGCCTTGACCTGCTGGGCTCCCGCGATCCTTCCGCCTCAGCCTTCCAAGTAGCTGGAACTACAGGCACACGCTACCACACCCGGCTAATTTTTTGATTTATTGTAGAGATGAGGTCTCACCAAGTTGCCCAGGCGGGTCTCGAACCCGCGCGCTCAGGCAATCCACTCACCTCAGCCTCCCAAGGCGCGGGATTACAGGCTGAGCCACCAAGCCCTGCCGGAAAGATTTTTTTAAGCCGAAAAATGTTAGATGGGAATCAACTTGGGGAGTTCAAGAGGTCACAGTTAAGAAAAATACTCCCTTCTCTTGCCTATGGTAATACACAAAAAATGTAGTGATCAGGTAACAACTGAACCACATAACTTTTGTTTGTCAATAAAAATATGCATTAAGCATTAGTAGGTGAAGCATATTTGCCCAGAAGCAATCTTTGGACCTGTCCTACAACTTACTTCTGAACGAAAATGCTAATGACACCACCTTATTTTAGCAATGTCCCCCCTAATCAACTCTAACAATTTAGTACTAAGCAAACCAAGTATCCCCAGCTGACCAACCTTAGCCCTACTGATGCATTAGCTACCAAAGGGTAAAACCTTTGGTGCTAAGACCAAACAACTCTTTGAGATTTTATAGAACACAAACTAAAATCATGAATGAACAAACATTCTGAGCTCTTGCCCAGTTACCTGTGGATAGCAGGCAACTATCCCTCTGAGCAAGAATAAGGCTTATTCCGCCAATGTTTTTGTTGTAATGTTTCACTGTCAGGGGAGTGTTCAGATTAGGAATGTTATCTTCTGTATCAACATTTTGTGAAACTGATTTGTCCAAGTGTTTTTTCGTGTTTTCATGTTGGTTGGCATCTCAAGATCTAACATTATGAGGCTGCTATGTCCTATGCACCCTTGACCCATGGTGAATATTCAATTAATGTTTGCTGGATAAAGAAATGAATGTTGATCGTGTGGATTGCAAAATGTAGTTGATATCAATAAAGACTCTAAAAATGCAGAAATTTGACAGATGAATTCAATATACATATGTTAACTCATTCGCAACCTGGTTGTTATTATATTTTGCTTGAAAATGAATAGTCAGGCAAGGAAAGAGAAAGTTAATTGAGATAATTATCTGATATCAACTGCACAATGTTGTTTATTGATTTCCATAGTTGGTAAAAATTGCAAGTTGGTCATTATTTTGTTGAAATGAATGTTGTATACTTGTATTTTGATATTTCAGGGTTTTCACACTTCAACATTAAAAATAATTTATCATAATTATGGAAAAGGAAGAAATATATGCTGATAAGATTTCCAAGGTCAAAGATGAATCCAGTGAACTTATTAGTGATAGTGAGACAAATAGTGATATAATGATGTAATGCAAACAAAGAAATATAATCTATGATAGTGAATCTAGTACTAGTGAGAACAAATCAGATACTGAGTTGACAAAATATGATCCAAAAAGAAACTTAGAAGTGTTTATTGGTAATCCAGGTATCAAGGTATTTCCAAGTGATCCTCAAAGTATAAGTTAAGTTGTCAGACTATTTATTGGAGATGATTTTATAGAAATGATTGCAACTGAAACTTATTATGATCAGATGAACCACAGATATAAATGTCTAAAGAAATTTTTTAAATGGAGCAATATTACAGTGTCTGAGATGAAAAAAAATTTCTAGCATTAAATATTTTCATGGGATAAGTGAAAAAAACCACAATACATGGTTATTGGTCAACACATCCATCAATTGCAAAACCTATCTTTTCATAAATAATGACACAAAGTAGATTCCTACAAATTTTTGGTCTTTGGATTTTTCCAATAAGGCAGAAATGCAGTCAAACTCAAGCAGATTATACAAAATTGAACCCGTAATAAATTATATTTTTAATAAATTCAACACTGTGTACAAACCTGAATTTCCTTGGATGAATCCGTGAGACCTTATCATGGAAGACTGTCTTTTTGGGTTTATAATCCTAATAAAAATACAAAGTATGGAATGCTAGTCAGAGTGGTGTCTGAGGCAAATACTGGATATGTCTGCAAATTTCAGCTGTATTGTGAAAGGGTGACAATTTAGAGAAGACCGTTTCACTTGTGCTTAACGATAGAAGTTTGTAGCAACCAGATTTTTTTTATTTTCACCCACTGTCAGTATTAGGAAAGTGAAAAATTTGCCGGTCACAAATGTGTTAAGGTAAATGATCTGGAAAAAAATTCATATCACACGAATAAAATATTGGGTTCTGAGCTAGTAAAATACAACCCAAAATAATCCAGAAAATAAACAATTTGGTTACAGAAATATCTAATCTATGTTTTCCCTAAGATAGTAGCTTAATGCAATAAACCAAAAAGGGAGACTATGTTCACTATGATTTTGGATATTTAGTATTCAGATATCAAAGACAAGTGGGTATTGACTATGAAAAGACAAATAATTTCTTATGAGAAAAAAAATCATAGCAGTGAATACAAAGATAAACATTTACAATTAGGTTTATAAAAATAGAAAATGAATTTCTCTGGTAACACATCTATCTCTGAAAACCCCTATTCAACCAAAGATAATTACTTTAAACAGTCATTCAAATTCTCTGACATTGAGGGAAAAGGAATATTCCATAAACTATAAATTAAAATGAAATTGTTTCAAATCTGTGATGAATATTCCATTTATTACCATTTGTTTCCATAGTTTGGAGTCTTTATCATGGTTAAATTGTAACCTAAGTGGTACCTATTCAATGAACCACAACAGGACATTCTAATTTTTATTGTGCAATCATTTATAAATGTTGTATTGTGTCCACTTTGCATGTAAGCAGCACCAATGATGATTCTTGGGAAACCAGCGTTGGGTGGCCCTTTCCAACAGTGGAGTGGGTTACAGCCTAACATTTTTTTTTAAGTCTTTAAAGACTAAGACTGAGTTGCAAGAGGATTAATTCACCACCTGCTCATCAACCTTTGCTACAGAAACTGTAGTCTCTTCAGAGGGAAACTTGCAGATTTAGGAGCAGGTCTGGAAGGAAGATTTGTTTTTCACTGGATAATCTCCTATTGTTTTGTTTTCTTTATGTATCTATTTAAACCACATGCATGTATTACTTTACCATAACCACAAATTAAAACAACAATAAAAACAGCAACAAAGTTAGTTACATTGAAAAAAATTAAAGCTATATAGGTAGACCAGGAGCGGTGGCTCACACTTGTAATCTCAGAACTTTGGTAGGATAAGGCAGGAGGATCACCTGAGGCCAGGGGTTTGAGACCAGCCTAGGTAACATAGAGAGACTTTGTCTCTACAAAACAAGAAAACAATACAAAAAACCCTATATAAGTAGTTGTTCGTATCTGCCTTGGAGATAGCCAATGCTTTTCCCAAAGTTCCATAGAACTTATTTATAGTCTCACTATGAAATTGTCTATTTTATCTCACTATGAAATTATTTATTTTATAGCTGAACCTCTATATTGTCAAGAGGAACAAATTGATTCTCTGCATTCCCAGGGTCATGATAACAGGAATAAACTGAACTCATCAAAATCCAAATCTCTTTTTAATCAAAAGTTTTGATACCGGCTGGGCCCGGTGGCCTCAGCCTGTAATCCCAGCACTTTGGGAGGCCAAGGCAAGTGGATCGCCTGAGCCCGCGGGTTGGAGATCCACCCGGACAACTTGGTGAGACCTCATCTCTACAATAAATCAAAAAATTAGCCAGGCGTGGTAGCGTGCGCCTGTAGTTCCAGCTACTTGGAAGGCTGAGGCGGAAGGATCGCCGAAGCCCAGCAGGTCGAGGCTGCGGTGGCCGGGAGTGGCCACTGCACTCCAGTCTGGGCGACGGAGTGAGACTCTGACTCAAAAAAAAATTAAAAAATAAAAATAAAGTTTTGATTCCACCCCAAAGATTTTTTGTTGAAACTGCTAACAAAAGGGCAACTCCTTCGGGTCCCCTCCCACTGTGGGAGCTTGCTTGTCCTCTCAATAAATCCTGCTCTCTCCAGGAAAAAAAAAAAAAAATTGAAAACTGCTAAGAAATAAATGAGCTAAGTTGAATTGAATTATTAAATTGTCTCTAATTTTCTTTTCTTTTTTTTTGAGTTGGCATCTCACTCCGTCGCCCAGACTGGAGAGCAGTGGCCGCTCCCGGCCACCGCAGCCTCCACCTGCCGGGCTCCAGCGATCCTTCCGCCTCAGCCTTCCAAGTAGCTGGAACTACAGGCGCGCGCTACCACGCCCGGCTTATTTTTTGATTTATTGTAGAGATGAGGTCTTGCTTGCCCAGGCGGGTCTCAAACCCGCAGGCTCAGGCAATCCACTCACCTCAACCTCCCAAAGGCGCGGGATTACAGGCTGAGCCACCGAGCCGGCTGTCTGTAATTTTCTAGCCTCCAAATTGAATGAATGAACCCTGACTGTAATAATTAAAAAAAAAAAAAAAAAGACAGAAGAGAGAACCTGATCACATCATGAAAGGATTAAGTCACCAGTTAAGGGGGCAGCCTGGGTGCAGCACTGAAGTTAAGGTGCCCAGAAACAAAGCAGGCAAAACTTACATTGGGTCTGAGGTCCAAATTCACTTGGAAATGAGACCCAGATAAATCGGCTAATGCTATCTGTGCTCATCTGTGGCTCAGCTGGACTAGTAAATTACTTACTAATGAATAATGAGCAAAGAGATCTAGGTCACCCACATTTCCTTTCTTGCTGAGGTAAGTCCACTTAGGGCTCCAAAATTCAGATCAGAAATTGTTTTGGAGAAGTCCAAATCAGGACTTAGAACTTATAAAGTCATCGAAGTCTGCTTTAAAATGTTCTCTTCTCTTTCAGCTTTATGTTGGTTCAAATAAGTGGAACAAGTTATGGAGAATTTAAAAACAATTTGCTGACTAGTAATGGTGGCTCATGCCTATAATTCCAGCACTTTGGGAGTCTGAAGCAGGAAGATTGCTTGAGTGCAGGAGTTCGAGGCCAGCCTGAGCAACATAGTGAGACCTTGTCTCTTCAAAAATAAAAAATAAAAAAAATTAGCCAGGCATGGTAGCATGAGCCTATAGTCCCAGCCACTCAGGAGACTGAGCAGAAGGATTGCCTGAGCCCAGGAAGTTGAGGTTCACCACAGTGAACCATGATCATGCTACCACACTTCAGTCTGGGCAACAGAGGGAGATCCCGACTTAACAACAACAACAAAATTCAACTTGCTGACAAAGTCACCCTTTTTCCTTTAAGACTTTTTGACATTCATTTAACTTGACGCTTTTGTGCAAACATTTTAGGAGGTTGGGCACAGTAGCTCATGCCTGTAATCCCAGCATGAGCTGGGAGGCTGAGGCAGGAAGATCACTTGAGACCTGGAGTTTGAGATCAGCCTGGGCATCATAGCAAGACTTTGTCTCTAAAATTAAAATTACACACACACATACACACACACACACACACACACACACACGGAGGACCCCAAAAACCCAAACTTTACTTATAAAAATTCTTTATTCTTACATGTTTAAACTTCAGTCATCCTCAAAGTACTCTCTATTTAGATGCAATACATATATTGAAATACCTTCTCCACTGCTCAACAGTTTTTGCACTTGTCAATTCTGATGCCTTTTAGTGTTTCTACCATTTTTTGTTTCATCTCTTCTACATCAGCAAAATGTTCCCCTTTGAGAACTTTTCACCCCAGAAACAAAAAAAAAATGTTGCTCAGGGCGAGATCAGGTGAATAGGAAGGGTAGGACAAAGGAGTCATGCTGTTTTTGGTTAAAAACTGCTGAACACTCGGTGTGGTATGGCCGGGTGCGTTGTCATGGTGGAAGAACCAGTCACCTGTTTGCCACAACTCAGGACATTTCTTTTGCAAATCGTGATGCAACCTTCTCAAAATTTCCAGATAAAAATTTTGGTTGGCTGTTTGATCTGGAGGAACAAATTCTGAGTATACTACAAGGGGCCCGCCCTCCAAAAGATAATTCTGATTTTGGGGGGGTTCTCCCCTCATATATATATTAATATATATATATATTAATTTTTAGAGGTCAGAACGTTTTCCAAGGTGATCTACACCAGAATGCGCAACCTCTGCGTATAGCTAAAATACCTCTACAATTGGTCTTATTATTTCATTTTGTGGTTTTCAAGCAGGCTTGAATGGACTTGACCTGTGTACCAGATTGGAAAATCTACACATAGATCGAATACATGGAGTTTACACCTATTCACCCAGTGTGCATATTCATACCCATATGTACACTCAGGGTCTATGTCACTACATCTCAGATTTTAAACTACCCCATCACAGGACCTTCTCACAGTGGAACAACATATACACCAACTGAACAGACTTTATCAAGTTTGATTTTCTCGGTTTATGAAACAATAGTTATGTTGAACATGCTTTTTAAAATTAAACATGCTTTTTCTCCTTGAGAACAGTTTGTTCTAAGTTCACCATTCAATTCTTCTGCTAACAGCATCCTTTTCCTAAACATATTCCTCACACCTTTATGATGACAAAATTCCAATTTATAATAATGCATATGTGACATTACAAAAGAATGTGCTAATAAATTTTGGATACATTTCTACATAAGTATAATGTCTCCATAATATACTGTGACATTTGCTGTCACTTACTAAATTCACTTTTATGGCTTTGGCTTCTAAAAAATTTTATCCACTTTCCACAGAATCACGTAGTAAGGTGCCTCAGTCTTTGGACTGAAAGTACAGGGCTTGAAATTTTAATTTTAATTTCTTACTGAAGCAGCCACAACATTCTAAATGTTTCTTTTTCTTTTTTTATATCACCAGGACATCTGCACCTAGACATGCCCCTTCCAGTAATATTTTAGTCATCTTTACTAAAATCACGAACATTTATTATTTTAAAATATTTTCTAACCACTTTTAAAAGTAAAGACATTCAGCTTCTTCATTAATAACCTTGCAGGCAGCTGCCACAATGGCCTGTGCTGAGATCCTCAGTACATAAATCCTGGAGACAATACTACAGTGGGATCTCAAACTCTGCTACTGTAATTTTTAAATACTTTCTTGATTTATCACTTCATTTTTGAATTTTATTTCATTTCTTGCAAAATTCTTTCTTTTAAATTAAATTAAACTAATGTACTTATTTTTGAGACAGGGTTTCCCTCTGTCACAAACGCAAGAGTGCAGTGATCATAGCTCACTGCAGCCTCTAAATCCTGGGCCCAAGCAATCCTTCCTCCTCAGCCTCCTACAGGAGGCCGAGTAGCCGGAATTACAGACACACGCTACCATGCCTGGCTGATTTTTTGATTTATTGTAGAGATGAGGTCTCGCCAAGTTGCCCAGGCGGGTCTCGAACCCGTGGGCTCAGGCAATCCACTCACCTCAGCCTCCCAAAGTGTAGGATTACAGGCTGAGCCACTGAGCCCGGCTGACCTGCTTTTTCAGTTATGTCTTTTCTGGCATATTTTATTGTCTGAATGGATGTTATTTTACTCTTTTTGCTTATACAGGTTAAGCATCCCTAATTCAAACTTCAAAATCTGAAATGCTCCAAAATCCCAAACTGTTGGTGGGCCAATATGATGCCACAAGTAGAAAAGTCTACACATACATAGTTAACAAAAACTTTGCTTCAAGCCGGGCTCGGTGGCTCAGCCTGTAATCCCGCACCTTGGGAGGCTGAGGTGAGTGGATTTGCCTGAGCCCACAGGTTCGAGACCCGCCTGGGCAACTTGGTGAGACCTCATCTCTACAATAAATCAAAAATTAGCTGGGCGTGGTAGCGCGCGCCTGTAGTTCCAGCTGCTTGGAAGGCTGAGGCGGATGGGAACGGCCACTGCACTCGTCTGGGCAACAGAGTGAGACTTCAACTCAAAAAAAAAAAAAGAACAAAACAAAACAAAAAAACTTTGCTTCATGAACATAATTATTTAAAATATTGCATAAAATTATTGTCATGGTGTCTGCATAAGCTACATATGAAATGTGATCCAATGTTGTGTTTAAACTTGGGGGCCAGGCATGAGGGCCCTGTAATCCCAGCACTTTGGGAGGCCGAGGTGGGAAGATGGCTTAAGCCCGAGTTTGAGACCAGCCTAGGCAACATAACCAGGCCACGTTGCTACAAAAATATCAAAAAATTAGCCAGTCATGGTGGCACGCAGTTGTAGTCCCAGCTACTCAGGAGGCTGAGGCAGAAGGATCACCTGAGCCTAGGAGGTTGAGGCTGTGGTGAGCCATCATAGTGCCATGGCACTCCAGCCCGAACAAGAGTGAGACTTCGACTCAAAAGAAAAAAAAAAGTTAAATACACTTGGGTCCCAGTCCCAAAATATCTCATTATATATATGCAAATATTCCACACACAAAAAATTCCAAATCTGAAGCACATCTGGTTCCAAGCATTTTAGATAAGACACACTCAACCTGTAACCCAACCTCAATATTTTTTGTTGCTCATTTTCATGTGGATTTAGTTTTCCTGAACTTTAAGAAGGAAGCCTGGTTCACATAGTTTTTATAACTTCTGTTGTTAACAACTGCTCTCTGAGGTTTCCTGGTTCTGTCCTCTTCTTTTATTTTAATCTGAACCTCTCTTTCCCTCTCCATCATCACTGTCGTGCTGAATTTTGACTACTCTCAGCCATTTCTCCTCACCGTGAGGTCCCAGCCTGTAAGTGAAACTGGTGAGTCAGTTAAAAAAAAAAATCATGAGATCATGAGATTAAGCAGCTCAGGTCCCCATAGGCCTTCACTGGAGATTTTCCCAGTTTCCTAGCTCTACCACTAGCTGTGTGACTTTTGACAAATTGCTTCACCCATCTGTGCCTCTGTCTCCTGTTTCCTTTGATCTATTTTTACATAGATCAAATAATTAGATAATGAATTTTCACCTGAGGTGCTTAAAACATTGCTGACATTAAGTGAGCACTTTCTGAATGTTTGTTTAGTAGTCAATTATCCATTTGCTCCTTATTTATGAACCTAACGACGTTATAGAAGCTCTCAGGTCAGTTAAACTATCTGCCCGCCTCATGCCTCAGGGAGCCTATTCCGGTGCTAACCATTAGTGCAAGCTTTAATTTACCTATTGACATATTTCACTTTTTTAAATTAAAATTTTATTTATAGCATACTATGAGATTGGGGCTAGAAGATGTATTTATGTTTATTTAGTTGTTTTTTTATTGTTGTTGTTTTATTGTGTTTGTTATTTTTTATTATTATTTTTTGAGTTGGGGTCTTACTCTGTTGCCCAGGCTGGAGTGCAGTGGCATGATCATGGCTCACTGCAAGCTCGACCTCCTGTGTCCAAACAATTCCTCCACCTCCACCTCCTGAGTAGCTGGGACTACAGGCACACACCACCATACTCAGCTAATTTAAAAAAAAAAAATGTTTGGCTGGGCACGGTGGCTCAGCCTGTAATCCCAGCACCTTGGGAGGCCAAGGCGAGAGGATTGCCTGAGCCTGGTGGTTCGAGACCAGCCTGGGCAACTTGGTGAGACCTTGTCTCTACAATAAATCACAAAAACTAGCCGGGCATGGTGGCATGCATCTGTAGTTACAACTACTTGGAAGGCTGAGACGGAAGAATCACCTGACCCCAGCCAGTCGAGGCTGTGGTGGCTGTGAGTGTGCCACTGCACTCCAGTCTGGGTAACAAAGAGTGAGACTCCAATTCAAAAAAAATTTTTTTAGCCAGGCTCAGTAGCTCACACCTATAATTCCAGCACTCTGGGAGGTGGAAGTGAGAGGATTGCCTGATCCCAGGAGTTTGAGACCAGACTGAGCAATTTGGTGAACCCTCATTTCTACAATAAATCAAAACTCAGCTGGGTGTGGTGGCACATGCCTGTTCTTCCAGCTACTTGGAAGATTAAAGCAGAAGGATTGCCTGAGCCCAGTAGGTCAAGGTTGCAGTGGCCACGAGCATGTCACTGTACAACAGCCTGGGCAACAGAGTGAGACTCTGACTCAAAAAAAAAAAAAAAAAAAAAATTTAGAGAGCTATGTTGCCCAAGCTGGTCCCAAACTCCTGGGCTCAAGCAATTCTCCCACCTCGGTCTCCAAAACTGCTGGGATTACAGGCATGAGCCACCATGCCTGGCCTTTTCTTAATATCTTAAGAAATGTTTAAGTATATTATAAAGTATTTTTAACAGTAGGTACAAGGTAGTGTATTTTTTTAAAATTTTACTGATGCATAATAAATGTACATTGTTTTGGTGTACATGTGATAATACATTCATATGATTTGTAAAGGTCAAATGAGTATACTTTGAATATCCATCACCTTAAATATTTGCCTTTTCTTTTTGATAGAACCATACAAATTATTCTCTTCTAGCTATTTTGAAATGCACAACACTGGCAACTGTAGTCAACCTACTAATCTACCTAACACTAGACCTTATTTCTATCAACTATGTACCATGAATCAATTTCTCTTCATTCTCCCTCCCCACTACCCTTCCCAGCCTCTGGTAGCCATTAATCTACTCTCTATCTTCATGAGATCTGCTTTTTTATCTCCCATATATAAGTGAGAATACACAATATTTGTCGTTCTGGTTTTGGTTTATTTCATTTAACATACCAGCCTCCAGTTCCATCCATGTTGCTGCAAGTGACAGGATTTCATTCTTTTTTATGGCTGAATAGTATTCCATCGTGTGTGTGTGTGTGTGTGTGTGTGTGTGTGTGTGTGTACGTGCACTTATCACTTTCTTTATCCACAATGATGGGAACTTAAGTTGATTCCATATTTTGGCTATTTTATATAATGTTTTAATAAACATGGGAATGCAGACACCTCTTTGATATACTGATTTCCTTTCTTTTGGCTATATACCCAGTAGTAGGACTGCTGGACCATATTGTAGTTCTATTTTTAGTTTTCTAAGGAACCTCCATCCTGTACTCCATAGTGGCTATACTCATTATCATTCCCACCAATAGTGTACAAAAGTTTCCCTTTTCCATATTCTCACTAGCATCTGTTATTTCTTGTCTTTTTGATAAAAGCCATCTTAACTGGGGTAAGATGATCTCTCATTGTAGTTTTGAGTTGTATTTCCCTGATAATTAGTGATGCTGAGCATTTTCTCATGCCTAGTGGCCATGTGTATGCCTTATTTGTTTTTTGGGTTTTTTTTTTTTTAGCTGGAGCTCACTCTGTCACCCAGGCTGAAGTGCAATGGCACACTCACAGCCATCCTAGTGGCACGCTCCGACGATTTTCTGCCTCAGCCTTCCAAGTAGCGGAACTACAGGCGTGCACTACCATGCCCAGCTAATTTTTTATTTATTGTAGAGACAAGGGCTCACCAAGTTGCCCGGGCTGGTCTTGAACCCTCAGGCTCAGGCAATCCACTTGCCTCAGCCTTGGAAAGTGCTGGGATTACAGGCTGAGTCAGCAAGCCCGGTCTGTGTATGTCTTCTTTGGAGAAATGTCTACTCAAATCTTTTAAAAAATGAATTATTTGGTTTTTTGCCAGTGAGTTGTTTAAGTTCCTTATATATATGCTGGTTACTAATTCCTTGTTGGATGATAGTTTGCAAATATTTTCTTTCATTCCTTGGGTTGTCTCTTTACTTCATTGTTTCCTTTGCTGTGCAGAAACTTTTTAGCCTGAGTTGATACCATTTGTCCATTTTTGTTTTGAGACCATACACAATCTTTACCTAGATCAATGTCCTCAATAATTTCCCCAATGCTTTCTTCCAGTAGTTTCATATTTCAGGTCTCAGAAATATGTCTTTAACCCATTAAGTCTTTAACCCATTTTGATTTGATTTTTGTATGTAGTGAGAGATGGGGTCGAGTTTTATGCTTCTGCATACTTGTTATCCAGGTTTCCCAGCACTCCTTACTGAACAGACTGTCCTCTCCCCACTGTACATTCTTGGTACTTTTGCCAAAGATGAGTTGGCTGTAAATGTATGGATTTATATCTGGGTTCTATGTGTCTGACTTTTACACAAATACCATACTGATTGGGTTACTATAGCTTTGTAGTAAATTTTGAAGTTAAGTAGTATGATGCCTCCAGTTTTTTTTCCTCAAGATTGTTTTGGCTATTCAGGGTCTGCTGTGGTTCCATACAAATTTTAGAATTTTTTTTTTCCTATCTCTATGAAGAATGTCATGTATTTTGGCGGAGATTGCATTGAACTTGTACATTGCTTTTGGTAGTGTTATCATTTTAATGATATTAACAATTCCAATTCATGAGAATGAAATCTTTTCAATTTTTTTGTGTCCAATTTCTTTCATCCGTGTTTTATAATTTTTTTTTTGAAGAGGTGGAGGTAAAATTAGTATTAGTGCTTTAACTGTTTAGTAGAATTCAGTAGTGAAGCCATTGGGTCCTGAGATTTTCTCTGATTGCAGACTTTATTACATCTTCAACTGCATTAGTTGTTCTTGTTTTATTGAGGTTTTCTATTTCTTCATGGTTCAATCTTGGTAAATTATATGTATCCAGGAATTTATCAGTTTTTTCTAGGTTTTCCAATTTGTTGGGATAGTTTTTCATAATTATTTCTATTTCTGTAGTCTCAGTTGTCTCCTTTTTAGTTTCTGATTCATTTAGGTCTTCTCTCTTTTTTCTTAGTCTAACTAAAGGTTTGTCAAATATATATTGTTTTAAACTTTTCATTTTGTTGACCTTCCATAACTTTTTTCATCTCAATTTCATTAATTTCTTCTCTGATCTTTATTATTTCCTTCCTCCTAATTTTGGGTTTGTTTTGTTCTTGCTATTCTAGTTCCTTTAGATGCATAATTAGGTTGCTTATTTGAAATATTTATTTTTTATTATTGCTATAAACTTTCCTCTAAGTACTGTTTTTGTAGTTTCCTACAGATTTTAGTATATTGTATTTTCATTTGTTTCAAAAAATGTTTAAATTTCCTTCTTAATTTTTTGTAATGACTCATTGTTCCTTCAGGAGCATGTCATTTAATTTCCATGTGTTTATGAAGTTTTTTTTTCTTTTTTTTCTTTTAAAGATGTGGGGTACAATTCAGGATTAGGCATACAAATGTTCATTATGTAGATACCCTTTTGAAGAGGTGTGCTCCCCCGCCACCAGCAGTTCCCCACTATTGCCAATTCTGCCTCCCTCCCCTTCAATCCCCCCCCACACACACAATTTCCTGATACTGCCAATCCTTTTCTTACAGTATTATAATAATTGTTCACGGTCCACTTATGAGTGAGAATGTGTGATATCACACATTCTGATAAACTGATAAATTTTGGGGGCCTTCATACTAGACTAAGAGTTCTTTGTTTCTGTGATACATCACTCAGTATTATAGACTCTAAGTCCATCCAGGTTGCTGTGAAGTTGATGATTTTGTCCTTCTTTATGGCTGCACAATATTCCATCATGTATATGTACCACATTTTTTTATCCAGTCCTCTTTTGATGGGCAGCACAGTTGGTTCCATGTTATGAAGTTTTTGAGGTTCCTCTTGTTATTGATTTTTTTGTTCCATTGTGGTAAGAAAAGATACTTAATAGGATTTCCACTTTTTAAAATTTGTTCAGACTTGTTTTGTGACTGAAAATATGGTCTATTCTAAAAGAATGCTTTATGTCCTGATGAAAATAATGTATATTCTGCATCAACTGGGTGAAATATTCTGTAAATAACAGTTAGACCTATTAGGTCTAGTGTGTAGTTTAACTGATTTTTTTTTATTTTTCTGTCTAGGTGATCTGTCCATTACTGAGATTGGGGTAGGGGTACTAAAGTCTCTCACTATTATTATATTATAGTCTATCTCTCCCTTTGGATCTACTAATGTTTGCTTTATAGATTTAGGACCTCTAGTATTGGGTGCATTGATATTTATAATTGCTAAATCTTCTTGCTAAGTTGACCATTTTATCATTATATAGTGACCTTGTCTCTTTTTACAGCATTTGATTTGTACTTCATTCTGTCTGATGTAAGTATAGCTATTCCTGCTCTATTTTAGTTGCCTTGCATGGGATATCATTTTACACTCTCTCACTTCCAGATTATGTTTTTTTATAGGTGGAACAAGTTTCCTAGACAACATATAGCTGGTCCTGTTTCTTTATCCATTCAGCCACTCTACACCTTTTAATAGGAGAAATTAGTCCATGTACATTCAGTGTTATTATTGATAAGAATTTACAATTGCCATTTTGTTGCTGATTTTCTAACTCCTCTCTTCCTTCCTTTCTTACTGTCTTCCCTTGTGGTTAAGTGGTTTTCTCTGGCAGTATTTTAAATTCACTCCTTTTTTATTTTTAGTAAGTCTTTTGTAGGTTTTTGTGTTGTGGTTACCATGAGGCTTACAAAAAATTTTTTACAGATTTAACAAATTATTTTTCAAAGATGATATCTTAGATCCCATAGAATAAAAACAAAGAACAAAAAACTTTCTACATTTTAACTCCATCCCCTTCTAATTTTAGTTGTCTGAATTTACATGTTGTATATTACCTATTTCTCAACAGGCTGCTATAGCTATTATTGTTTTTGATAAATTTTGGGGGCCTTCATACTAGACTAAGAGTGGGTTGCACATATAATTGTGATATTATAGTATCAGAGTATCCTGGGTTTGTCTGTGTACTGAGTTTTACCAGTGGGTGTCTTCCCCCCACACACACATTCATGCTCTTTCAGATTGTAGAATGCCCTTTAACATATTTTGATAAGACAGGTCTTGTGGTGGTAAATTCTCTGAGCTTTTGTTCATCTGGGAATGACTTTATCTTTCCTTCATACTTGAAAGATTACCATATGGAAATTTTTTATTTTTACTATTTGCACTTAGAAAACATCCTTCCACTCCCTCCTGGCCTGTATGGTTTCTGATCAGAAACGAAACTTGTTGCAGATGAACTGGAGCTCCTTTATATGTTATTTTTTTTCCGTTGCTGCTTTTAGGATCTTCTCTCTGTTCTTGCCCTTGGGTGTTTAATTACTATATTAATAATAATAATAATAGTACTTATTATACAAATAGTACTTGAGGTAGTCTCATTTGGGTCAAATCTGTTTGGTGCTCTCTGACCTTCCTGTACCTGTATGTTTTTCTCTTTCTCAAGTTTTGGAAAGTTTTCTGTTATTACTTCTTTGAATATGCTTTCTACCCTTTGTTCTTGCTCAGTTCCTTCTTGAACAACAATTTTTAGATTAGGTCTTCTGAGGTAATTTTCTGTATCTTGTAGACAAACTTCGTTGCTTTTCTCTTCTTCTTCTTTTTATTTTTTTTTCTTTCAAATAGCCTATCTTCAAGCTCACTGATTTTTTTTTCTGCTGCTTGATCTGCTGTTGAGAGTCGCTAATAAATTTTTCATTTCAGCTGATGAATTTCTCAGTTCCAAGACTTCTGGGTTTTTGTTAAATTATTATTTCAATCTCTGAATTGCTTTATTGTGTTATCTTGAAGATCACTAAGCTTCCTTAAAATTGTTATTTTGAATTGTTGGTCAGGGAGCTCACATATTGCCATCATGTTAGGATCAGTTACTGGTTCTTTGCTTTGTCTGAGAGCATGGTTCCTTGTTTGATGTTTTTTTCTTGTGGATGTACATCTATGTCTTTAGATTAGGATTACTTATTCCAGTCTTCTCTGTCTGGTTTGTTTGGGTTTTTAATTGGCTATATTTGCTTATGTTATTTACCACCAGGTCACTGCCTCCTTTTCAGCTATAGGTGGCACCTTAAGCCCAGTTTCACCTTAACTCTAGTAAACAATCAGAGCACTGCCCTTTCTGAATTGAGGAGGTCCTAATGGGGATATCCCCCTGGGGATACTGGCTAGGTGATCCTAGCCAGTGTGAGAAGGCCAGTTAGGGATTCACGCTCAGGGCAAGTAAGGACAAACTCCCTATAGCATGGTGCCCCCAAACAGCCACTCTGATGTGGTGTCTCCTTTGGCTGAGTTTTCAGGGATTGGTATGGTAATCCCACCTCCACTCTTGTCTCTCCCTGTCCTCAGGGATATTTCAATCTTCGGGCTCTCACAATGCTTCCTGTGGGTTAAGGAAGGAATAGGCCTCCTGCCAAAGAATCCAGGATGGTGAGAAATCTGGTTGTCCACCTCAATCTCACTTCTGTAAAAACCATGAATTAGGGGAAAATGTTCTGCATCCTTTTTGCTAGGCAGAATGGGAGGAAGGGGTGGCACAGATGTGGAAGTTCCATTCTCTTACCATTGGCTTGGAGCTTTTCACTTCTCTGTGGTCCCTGGAACCGTCTCTACTTCACATTTGAGTTCTGGGATATTGTTGGTGATTACCTCAGTGTTGCATAAAATTTTCAATTTTCTGTTGGATAGTGTGAAGCCAGTGTGCTTCTATGCCACCATTTTGGAAGTTTATGTTATTTTGGCTTTTAATAAAAGTTTCAAAAGGAAGAAAAACTGATTAATATCATTTCACTAAGAACACAAATGCTCTTCATTGCCTGTGTTGAGTGGGAAGGAGCATTTCTCAATATACCTGTTTAATTTTTCCCTATTTCTAGGCTTTTTAGGGACTCAGAGGTAACTTTATTTGCATATATTCAAGCAGGACTTTTCAACACCCAGTACCCTTTGCTAAGATGGTAAACAATCTTCTTAGAAAGGCTGTGGAAAAGCTTTTCTTAAAGTTTAAAGCATTTTTTGAAGGTTTGTGAAAATTTTATTTTTTATGACTTGTGATTTACTGCTGCAAATATGTGTTATCTATGGTCAGACTATGCCATTTCTTTAACTAACTGTTAGATACCATTTTTTTCCTTTTTTGGCAATTTTTTTCTGCTTTAAAAAAAAAATTGCCAAAAAAGCTAACCAACATATTTTGGTATTTAGGTTGCCAAAAAGTATTTATCTACATCATACTAGAATTTATCAGCAAAAATACAATCCAAAAAAGAGGGAAGGCATTCATGACAACTAAATGTAATGTGTGGTACTGGTTTGAATCCTGGGTCAGAATTTTTTTCCTTTTTCCCTTTTTTTTTTTTTTTAGAGTTGGAGTCTCACTCTGTCACCCAGGCTAGAGTGCAGTGGCACACTCACGGCCACCCCAGTGTCGACCTGCTGGGCTCTGGCAATCCTTTGGCCTCAGCCTTTCAAGTAGCTGTAACTACAGGCATGTGCTACCACACCTGACTAATTTTTTATTTATTGTAGAGACAAGGTCTCGCCAAGTTGCCCGGGCTGGTCTCTAACCCGCGGGTTCAGTCAATCCATTCACCTCAGCCTCCCAAAGTCCTGGGATTACAGGCTGAGCCACCGTGCCTTGCCTTCTTTTTCAATAAAGGACATTATTGGGAAAAACTGATGAAATTTAACCTCTTACACTCAGAGACATCTTGTGGATCAGCTACCAGCAACTCAATTGCACTTTTTAATGAAATAGTGAAAAACAAACCACTTTATATTAAATAGTACAGCATTGGAACCTATTATTTTATTGTAATGATATTTGGCTTATAATGGAATTTTGGACATTGAGGAGCTTATTTATTTATAACAAAAAAATCAAAATTTTATATTTTTCTAACGTGGTAACGTGAAAAAGTCACCAACATGCAATACAGGTTCATTGATACATGCTGTGCGATAGTAATTTGTTTGATGTCTTCCATCTGGTGTTTTTCTATTTGAGCAAACAATGCAGTCTCATTTTCTTCCTCTTACATCAATAATATGTTTATTATCCAGTCTGTGCATCACTGTGAAAGCACTTCACATATTCTTTCTATGTAATGCTAACTGATATATTTTTTAAACATATATCTCAGTATATATTCCATCTCTTTATTTGCTTTTTGTGCAATTTGAAATAGAAAACTTCAAGGAAACATACATTTTTTAAAAAACTGCACTGTATAAGTTTGTCTTGTATAATCACCAGCAATCTCTGATGTCCCCTGAGGGTGGACATATGAGTGGTTTGCTAGATTTACAATGTCACCTCAGCAGGCATATCCAAATGCAAAGGGTTAAATAATGTCCGCAGATAAGAATTTCATGCCAATTTTCCTGATTTAGGTAATTATACCACGATTATGAAAGAGAATGAACTTGAAGCATTTGGAGTAGAGACACCAAGTCTGCAACTTATTCTTTGAGTTCAGAGAAAGAAAGACAGGATAGAAAAAGCAAACATGATAAAATGTTAACATTTGGGGAATCTGGATGAGGGGCATACAGAAATTCTTTGTACTATTCTTTTACAAATTTAGTGAAAATCTGAAATTGCTTCAAAATATATATGTTTTCATAGTTGGGGGGTTAAGAGCAGAAACAAAGATCAGTGTACTTGAGGATCTCTTTCAGCATTCACAAGTTTCCTAAATGTTACACTTGGAAAGCAAAAACTTTATAAGTTTTAAAGAAATGTTGGGAGCTTATAGTGCCTCATATATTTGGCTAGGAAGGCCAATACAAAAATCACTACCCAAATGGGTGCTTTGATGTTTAATTCAATAAGCTGCCATCCTATTAGCAGAATCAGTGATACCCCAGTGAGCTAATAATGCAGGCCAAGACCATTAGAAATAGCAGGCACCATCAGATTAGCATAGATGAAATTGCGTTATTATGATCAGTTAGCCTGTGGGGCAACAATCATGCTTGTACACTATTGGCGGGCTTTAGACTGATATAATCCAGTGTGATCTTTCTGAGACACAATCAGGTAGTACGTATCACATTTTAAAATGTTCCTTTGGCTCAGCAATTCCACTTCTAGAAATTTATAGGAAATAGTGGGAATGGTGCACAGACATGTATTCTTTGTCACCGCCAAGAACAGGAGACAATATATATCCATGAGTAGGAGACTGATTAAAATAAATCATAGTTTATTCATATAAAAGAATATTCTTCCAAAATCACAAAGCATGAGATAAATTAATAGGAAGCAATGCCCCTAATGTATTAAAAGAAAAAGCAGGTTGCAGAATGGTATATATATTATGATCCTATTTACATTTACATTACTTATTTACATTTAAAATAGAGATATTATATAGGCATTTTTTAAAGAAAAGATTGAAGGAATGCATGCCAAAAAATGAATTGTGGGTGGGTTAGAAGAATATACACTACAGTATACACAGCAGGCTACATATTTGCAAGAACTGACAAAAAATGAAAATGTGGAACACCTGGTTTAAAAACTAAGAATTCCTAAGATGGTGACAGCAGAGTATTAAGTCATTCATGTAGGTCTATGTGACAGTATGGGTCACATATCCATGAAACCAGCCCTGACAATACACAACACTATAGCCTTTGTGATATATAGTATATGTGCTACCCTATAGTACACATCACACTATAAATTACACTTAGTATTTACTAAGATGTACAGTACAGTAAGTAGTTGCATATGAGTGTTGTGTGGAAATCTACATGTAGTTTATTTTTCTCTTACCCTCCTTTTTGTTAGTTTGAGTACCGTAATGAAAGCAACATGACGTGTTTAAATTATTCTGAAAAGGAGCTAGCATACTAAGGATGCTGAAATTAGTGATTTGCCAGTGTACCCTTTGGATCACTTCACATGCCACAAGAGTGCCTCCAAGAGGAATGACCAAGATCCAACAAGGAGGCAGAAACTTCCACAGCAAGTTTTAATCACTCTTTTAAAGAGATTTCCATGCTAATGACTATTGGGACAGATAAAATGCTGGGTAATTTTTTTCCTCTTTGCATGAGGCAAGTAGAAGTATAAGAAAAAAACAAGAACAAAAAAATAAAATTCAAACAGGTATTTCTTATCTGTAGAAATTAAATAGCTCTTCTAGGTCATTTGGGTGTTGATTTTTTCCTACTGCTCTAAATGATTCTATGATAGCTCTGAATTAATCAAATAGTAGTATTACCAGTCATTAGTTGACTTCATTTGTCTACAAGTTAAATGTTTCTTCTGGTGCTTCTATTTATAAGTAGAACTAAAAACCTGGGACATCTAATTTGGGATCAGTATGGTAGCTATGTTCTGCTGTGTAGAACATCAAGGCAGATCTTAGGGTCACAGCCAAAAAGCTAGGGCACAAAACATTCTAGTATCTTATGGGCTCTAAAGATGGTCTAACACTTACCTGGCTTGTATCTCAGTATCTTACGGGCTCTAAAGATGGTCTAACACTTGATTAGGCAGATCTTAGGGTCACAGACAAAAAGCTAGGGCACAAGACATTCTAGTATCTTACGGGCTCTAAACATGGTCTAACACTTACCTGGCTCTGATTCTTACTAGTTATATGAACAGCAACTTTTAACAGGCCCTAATCAGAGGGTGAGGTAAGGATGTAGCTGAAAGACAAGAGTTTCCAGGATTGACCAGCATGGGGAAGGAAGAAAAACATTAAAAGATAGGTTGTTAAAGACTTTTCTGAAGTCTACCTTAAGATAACTAGTGGTAACTAAGTCTAAATGGTACACCAGGAGCTAAAGACCTTTGACTTCATAGGCATCTTGAGAATCTGTTGAAATTCTATTTGAGAAGTTCTCCAAGAGACTTCGGGGTTTGTATAACATGGCAACAGACTATAAATAGAACCCCAATAAATCCTATGAGGTATATATTTCAAGAATAAGTTTTGTGCCTTAGAAGTATTCGATCTTGAACTACTGAAAAATGTTCCAGAATTATAATCACATGTGTATACATGGTGCCATATGTCACATATAATCTCTGATCAACAATAGAAAAAAACTAATAAATGCATCAAAGTCCTACTTATATGTGATTATCCAAGGCAGTCATCTGGGTTTTTTGTTTTGTTTTGTTTTGTTTTTGAGTTAGAGTCTCACTGTTGCCCAGGCTGGAGTGCAACGGCATATTCATGGCCACCACAGCCTTGACCTGCTGGGCTCAGGCGATCCTTCCGCCTCAGTCTTCCAAGTAGCTGGAAATACAGGCATGCGCCACCACGCTCAGTTAGTTTTTTGATTTATTGTAGAGACGAAGTCTCACCAAGTTGCCCAGGCTGGTCTCAAACCCTGGGCTCAGGCAATCCTCTTGCCTCAGCCTCCCAAAGTGCTGGGATTACAGGCTTGAGCCACCGTGCCCAGCCAAGTCATCTGTTTTTTTAGGATATCAGTCTGTCTTCATCGAAGTTATTAAAGCCATTCATATTCATAAGAATTTTCACCATTCTGACTAACACTACCAGTCTCACATTTCAAAACAGAACCTATAATCCAGGTGTAAGATACGACTGAAGGTAGAAATCTATCATTTTCACAAATGCAAAAAAAGCTCTATTTAATGCATGTGTCCTCCATTATCTCCATAGACAATGAACTGCTTTTACTCTAAATATTACAATGACTTTTCTTTTAAATGATTATATACATATGTGAATCTTAGAAGAAAAACTTTCTAACAGTATCCTCTAAAGACTGAATGGGTTGTGATTCAAGAAATACTGACGTTGGAAAAACCACCTGATAGGGATGTTCAAGTGAGAATTCAAGCACAAAATAGATGGCTGAACTAGATAACATTTATGCTTTCTTCCAATTCTGAAATATCACGAATATGAAACAATTCTTACAGGTCTTACACTGGGCAGAGGCATTGGGAATGGAAAGTAAGCAAAGGTGAGATACTCTGTGGAGACATTTATCCAATACAGTTGGAACTAATTGAACACAGGATGCAGGAGAAAAGGATGAAGAATCAAGGATACTTCACGTTTTCAGATCAAGAAACTGAGGAGCACCATTAGCAGAAACGGGAAAGGATTAAGAATGAACAGGTTTCCTTTTTTCCTTATTTTGATTGTTAAGAAACCCCCTCAAGAGGATGATTAAAAACAGAGAAGCTCGGGTAACTCTGCATTTCTGTTTTGTTTGCTGGCATCAGAGATGGTTCCAGGAAGTCATTACAGATGTGGCAAGAGACCTCCATTTTCCTGACTGGACCTGTAGGGGTAGGGGTCCCGAGAAGAAGACCAGTAAAGGAAACCACAATGCCCGGCAAGTGGGTTAAAATTCAAATGCATAGGAAGAAAAATTAATGTAGACACAGTCTGTCTTTCTGGGAAATGATTCAAGTATTAGGACAATCCTGAGCCTTCAAGGAGCTAGAGAGGGCAGTGACAGAGTATATGAGATTTACGGTAACACCAAAGAACTCAGAATAGACTTCATAGGCTCAATGGAGCCTGTCTTGGTGAAGAATGTCATAAAGAAAATAGTATCTGAAAAAACTCAAGAGGAAAACTAGAGGCAGAGAGGGACTCAGGAAAGTATTGTATACATCTATTCAGAAAGTAATATGAAACCGGATATTATGGGCTTGTAAAACCCTATCCTTGAAACACTATTTGGTACATTTTTTGAGTAAGAGATATAAAAAAACGAGTTTACAAATGCATTACTTTGAAATGTTGCATGACATATGATTTATTACTTTAATGCCTAATTAACCCTTATTTTAACTGTCCTTACCTTAATACTGAAACCATCTTACAGTGAGCTCTGTTGGACCAGTTCTAGTAGTTCTCGAAGCATGTTCTGGGAACTGGAACATCATTAGCAAGAGCTCTTGTTAGACACTCAAATCTTCAGAGGCTATCCTAGACCTACTAAACAGAAACCCGGGGACAGAGTCCACCAATCTGGGTTTTAGTCTTCCAAGTAATTCTGATGCACTCTGAAGTTTGAGAACCAATCCCTTTGACATTTCAGAACTAAACCTCTTTAGAGACCCCACCAAGATCAATGTGATAGTCCAGGTAAGACAAAATGGTCAGCTAGAAATAGTGGGGGTTTTACAGCTAGCCAGGCCTGAAATCAAACTAGGGCTCCAGCACCTGTAAGTTGGATAGGGTCTTGAGCCAGTTATCCTCACTGAACCTCAGGTTCCTTACAAGAAAATGGAAATAATAATACATATATTTGAAGGTAACTATGGGTTTTTTTTTTTGAGAAACCTGCCCATGGCAGGTCTTTCTGCCATGAATCTTCCTCTTCTCTTCTACTCACTAATAAACTCTGTTTTAAAACTTAAAAAAAAAAAGGTTACTATGAACACTGAAGTTCATGTACCTCCATGGTAATTAGGAGAGCTGGTTCTGGTGTCAGGCCCAGCTCAAATACCAGCTTTGTCACTTACTATGTGATCTTGGCCAAGTTACTAAACCTCTTTGTTCTTCAATCTTTTCATGTGCAAAGTGAGTATACTTAACTCATAGGGTTATGAGGATTCAGTGAGTACACACACACACACACACACACACACACACACACACCTTAAAAACTGCCTGTTACATAAGTACTCAATAACCATACAAATAACAACAAAAGCCAGCTGCAGTGGCTCATGCCTGTAATGCCAGCACTTTGGGAGGCCGAGACAGGAGGGTTGCTTGAGCCCAGGAGGTCAAGACCAGCCTGGGCAACATAGCAAGACCTGGTCTGTACAAAAAAAAAATTAGCTGGGCATGGTGGTGCGCAACTATAGCCCCAGCTACTACTAGAGAGGCTGAGGCAGAAGGTTTGCTTGAGCCTAGGAGATTGAGGCTACGGTGAGCTGCTGATGGTTCCACTGCACTTCAACCTGGGCGACAAAGTGAGACCCCAATGCAAAAAAACAAAATAACAATGATAATAAAAAAATACTTTACATAGATAAAATACTAAGAATATGGTAGGTGCTCAATACTTGGTAGCAATTGTTATTACTGTCATTATATAATTCATTCCCATAAAGTTGTAAGAGATTCCAGTACCTGGCCATCCTTCATACTTTCATATGTTCTTTACATAAAATGTCTTCCTTCCCCTCTGAATAGCTTCTGTGGATTACATCAAAATCAATTTTCTTGTTTTGACAGTATACTATAATTATACAAGATTATACCTTTGGGAGAGGCTGAATAAAGGGTATATGGGACCTCTTTATACATTTTTTTTGCAACTACTATGAATCAGTAATTATTTTTAAATAAAAAGTTTAAACAAAGAAAAAATAGGGGGTAGGGAGCTTGCCTGAAGTGAGAGTACTGGGCCTGGAGGTTGGGCCTATAATTCTGTTTTTCTCCAACTAAATAGTTAAAATTAAGTTTAAAAGAAAAAGAAAAAGAAAAACCTAGGCTAAAAAAAGTAAATGATTCATCTGTCTTAATCAAATTAATACAAACAGTGAGCTTTTAAATTCATCATCTCTTACCATTCAGAGACTTCAGTCAAAATAAAATAGTTTTTTCCAGGCTCCCTTAGTTTTCCAGGCTCCCCAAGGAAAGTCTGGCAATGAAAAAGAATAACATCTCCCACTACCTGATCACTTTTGTTTTCCAGAGAAAATAAAGGTATATTACCAAAGGTTCAATGTTTTTCTATCAAAAAAAAGCAGCTCAATCGTAACAAAAACAAATTTTTAGTGACACACAAAATTTTGTCTTTTTTCAGCCACAATCTAAGGCAGGGGTCCCCAACCCCCAGGCCATTGACCTGCTAGAAACAGGGCTGCAGAGAAGGAGGTGGGCAGCAGGTGGGCTAACAAAGCTTCATCTGTATTTACAGCTCCTCCCCATTGTTCATATAACTGCCTGAGCTCTGCCTTCTGTCAGATCAGCAGTGACATTAGATTCTCATAGGAGCCTAATGTGAACCACGCATGCAGGGATCTATGTTATACTTCATATGAGACTCTAATACCTGATGATCTGAGGTGGAGCTGAGATGGTGATGCTAGCACTGGGGAGTGGCTGCAAACACAGATTAATATTAGGAGTGAGGTTTGGCTGCACAGCCCCCATTCCCGCCCCCAATCCATGGAAAATTGTCTTCCATAAAACTGGTCCTTTATGCCAAAAAGATTGGGGACCGCTGAGCTAAGGTATTCCCCAAATAGTAAAAGAAACCATAAAATCCATATTACAGATTAAAGAGAGATTCTTCAAACTTCAATTTAATGTATATATCATGAGAATAGTGTAAACTGATTAAATGAAATAATTAACAATTGTAATGCTTTTTGAGATTACATTTGATCAACTAAAATCCTGAGTAAGTCTTCCCCTCACAAATCTCTGTTGCAGAACAGAGAACGTTTCTTTATTCAGAAAGTGACTCTAAGAGAATTTCATGACCCACTGAAAGCAAGTATTTCCATAATGTTTTATATTTTCCCTATACCAAAAGTAATAAGTTACCTAACACTGAATAGCCTATTTGAAAACAGGTCTCACATACAGAATAGGTTTTGTAGTGTTTGGTTATACTAACTATACTTCATTTATACAAAAAGCATTAAAGACCACTGTTAAATGGCTTGTGTTTGTATGGAATGAATATTTGTGCCCCCACCAAAATTTACACTGCAATTCTAACTCCCAGTGTGAAGGCATTAAGAGGTGAGGCCTCTGAGGAGTAATTAGCTCATTAGGGTGAAACCCTCATAAATGGGGTTAGTGCCCATATAGAAGAGACAAGAGAGCTTGTTCTCTGGCTGCTAACACATGAGGACACAATGAGAGACAACCATCTCTAGACCAGGAAGTGAGCTTTTGCCAGATACAAGATCTGCCTTGATATGGGACTTCACGTCCTCCAGAACTGTGAGAAATAAATGTTTGTTGTTTGAGCCACCAGTGTGTGGTAATTTATTATAAAAGCCCAAACTAAAATAATGTTGAAACGGTATTAATGATTCTGCACTTTACTGCTTCCTTACTCCAGTAAATTAAATTTCTGAAACCTCCTAACCAGAGTCAGATTTACCATATCTCGCCAATTAGGCTGCCTAATCTACATTTAGAACTGTTAACAATTCCCTGAAGAACTCCTTTATCCCATTGCTAAATTATGTATAAATTATGTATCTCCTGTCTGCGAAGAACTGGAAGCACAGGCACTTAACATGTAAACTTGTTGGCAAACAGGTAGTAACAATTTCAAGTGAAAAAGTAGGCCAACAAACAGATTATCTAAGAACTGTAATTAAGGATAATTATTTGTCTCAACAAAGTATGTCACAACTACTTTTAAACATATAGGTTTTTTTCCCCTGAAATGTATGTCTGATTTATTCTCCACATTTTAATCCTGAAATGAGCATGACACCAAATCAAGAATACATAGGAGGAGTTCAGTAAATTAGAACTAATAAGAGTTCAATTCACATGTTTATTAAGAAGTGTTAGCTTGTTTTTCAACTTTAGGAATACATACTCTTGCACATGACAAATAGTCACTGAGTACATATTATGTGCCAAGTGCTACTAGGTGCTTGATACACAGCAGTGAACAAAACACATATGGTCTAGAGAGAAAGACAGACCTCAATCAGATACTAAACAACTAAAATTACAAGTTGTAGATATTTCCTATTCGTTTTGTATCTCAGTTGGTAACTGTGATCATATCCTTTTTTAGGAGTATTCCGCAGAGAGAACCCTGGGTTGTTGTTTAATCACCAGAAACAATCAGTTATAGTGAACAGCAGATAATTTTATAAACTTCATCATGAAAGCTACCATAAAACTTATTCCATAAAGAACAAAATAGTCATTCATACATGCATGTTGATAGGATAACTTCTAATCATTGAGTGGTAATTCGCCAGTAATTTTTCTTGAACCCTGCTTATGACAAAATCTATGAATGTGGAAAATACACATATTTCCACTTTTCAAGTGAATTTTCTTATCCTAAACTCCTTTTGAAAAAGTCAGTGTGTTTCCCAGATATCCAATCCCTAAGAACTTACA
>CAUYQG010057042.1:0-16147 GCA_963574415.1 Tarsius wallacei | reverse complement strand
TATTCAACTGTTACCGTGTTAAACCCAGTGATGACTTAGTGAGGAGCTTTGTAATTTTTCAAGATATAAATTAATTTTTAAGCACAGATTAAATATTTTTGAAAAATAGAAACTTGAAACAGATTGTTAAAGCTTATCATCCGAAAGAATCTCAGTGGAGTGTCTGTGGCTATTCACAAAACACATTCATTCATTTATATTTTATCTGCTAAGGATTTTTCTTAGACCTAAGGATGAAGGCTGTGGTTAGTGAGTTTTCTTAATTTCCAAAAAGCGGTTATATTTTAGCTCGCCTCATTCAACATTTCACTTCTGAATCTGCTTCCCTCTAGTTTTAGATGCAAGAACAATAGTCTCTCATTGTCTTTCCAAGTCAGAATGACACACTTCCTCACGTGAAACTGACAACTCTTGGAAAGAAAAAAAAGGCTCCCCAGCCTTTGTGTGGCAGGTTTGTCCTGCCATGTGGCTTACTTCCTTAAGTTCCCTTTAGAGACACACACACACACACACACACACACACACACACACACACACACACACATATCAAGGCACGCACATTAAGCCAGGCGTGGTGGCTCATGCCTATAATCCCAGCACTTTGGAAGGCCGAGGTGAGAGGATTGCCTGAGCCCATGGGTCCAAGACCATCCTGGGCAACTTGGCGAGACCTCCTCTCTACAATAAATCAAAAGTTAGCTGGGCATGATGGGGCATGCCTGTAGTTCCAGCTGCTTGGAAGGCTGAGGCGGAAGGATTGCCTGAGCCCAACAGGTGGAGGCTGTGGTGGCCTTGAGCGTGCCACCGCACTCCAGCCTGGGTGATGGAGTGAAAAGTGTGCATGAATAAGGCTCAAATGTGTCTGCACTAGGTACTTGCAAACACGTGTGTGAACACACATGGATGCACACGCATGTGAATATGTGCACAGACATGAACACATGCAGGTATGTGCAAACACACAGAGCCTGTGTTCACACTCCATCCCTCCACCGCCCCTGGGCCCTTACTCTTCACGTCCCCAGCAGTAACCACACAACCATCAACTCTTAATGTCAGCTCAGAAGCTGACCCTTTCATTAAATGCTTTCCAACTCCTCAAATATGCAGAGTGGCTCTCTTCTGGACTCTGGCTGACTTTTGCAGATTCCTGTGAGCATACTTCTGGGATGGATATATGGTGATTCACTCCTGTGTATCTCCTCACTAAAACATTGGCTTTTCCAGCAGAGGATGACCACATCCGAACAGCATCAACCACAAGACCATATCAAATGTTAAGTTGGCAATCTGCTTTATCCAGTATGTTGAATGTTAATCTCACCCGAAAACCTCCTCATAGAAACACTCAGGAAAAAAATTTGACCAACTATCTGGGCACCCCGTGGCCCAGTCACATTGCCCATAAAACTAACGTTCGTAACAACCAATCCCGCATCAGTCGACAGGCACTGAGGGACACAGTGGATGGTGGGACTGGGTGAGGGAGGTATGGTAGCAGAGGGACTTTGATCCTAAAATGTACTTTTACAAAAGAAAAAAATCTTCAACACAAACAAAGAGACAAAACAAGCTCAAATTAAAAGAAAACACACTGCAAATCCAAAGCTCATGCGTTTCAGCACGTTCTGGTTCAACACAACGGTGCGCTGCTTAGGCTTTAAGTGTTAGTATCTCACCGTCTTAAGAAACACCTCCTCCCTGAAATTTCTATGTGAGTCTTCTCAGCCTCTGCTCTCAAACCTTAGATGAGCTCCAAAGTAAACTTCTCTGGATCTCGATTTCTTTTGTGTCTTTTGCTTAATTTCTGCCTTCTTTGACATCATAAAAAACTCTTTACTGAAGTTCAGGATACCAATGTGATTGGTGACACACTCCGTTTCCTGGGCCCGCTTCCTGGGCAGCCCCCTCTGTGAACTCACTGCCTGTTAGCCCACGGGCATCCCACACCTCCGGGCATCCCACACCTCCAGGCTGCTGCCAGAACGCCTCGGAGAGGAGCACAGGTGCCTCCGGGAGAAGGAGCAGAAAGAACAGGTGGCTACGGGATCTCACAGATTCACCCGGTGCTGGTAAAATAAATAGATTTCCATGACATAATCTTCCCTCCTAAATGTCTCTTTGGTGGATGCAATTTATAAACGGAGTTTGCCAGTGAATCATTCCACGCATTCAAAAAGGAGATCAATGCCCTTTTCCTTCTTAAGTCATGAAGAAAATATCCACATCGAGTCTTTGAATACATTACTAGATACAGGTAACGACTACAAAATAGCTATTTTACAGGTAGCTATTCAAGACCCTTAATTAAACAGCCAATATCTAAAGAAAAAAGAAAACACTGCACAAATATGGCTATTATTACTCTGAGTAAGCACACTTAAAATAAGGCCAAATGACCATAAGTGTATGTGTAATTCTATTAGGCAGCAAAGCAAGAACAGACAATCATATGACTTTATCTTTCTCTCTTACTCTTCCCCCCGTCCGTCTCCACCCTCTCCACATCTCTCAGAATCAAACTCAATTAACTCAGAAAATCATTAGCATAAATAGTTATAAAGACTTAATTACATTAATATGAAAGAATTCAAAAATATATAACAAAACATGAAAATAGAAATATATGCAACTATCTCAAAAGGGAAAATGCTCAATAAATGTATAAAAATATAGACAATACCACAAATAAGCAACAAAATGCAAATGTATACCAGATACAAAAACTTACACACCAAAAGACATAAATCTGAGCACAAATCCAAAATCTCTGCAAATGGATGGCGAAAAGAGAGCTGTCATGCGCTGGTCATGGGAATACAGGTGTTAGAATTCCACAGATTCCCTGGGAATTGTCTTGCAAAGTTCCTTTGAAATTCACATTCTTTGACTCAGTGTTTCTGTGCTGGGAATCAACTTCACCTTCACCTTGGTCATCAGAGATTCAGATAAAGACGCATGTGGAAGTATGTTCCTGATGCCATCACTCACAAGGATGTAGATGAGAAACATTTACCTGCATTATGACACATTGTGAGAACAGACGTCATGGGACGGTCTTCTCAGATCCCCCTAGTGCTTCCTGGGAAGAAAATGAAATAGACTACGGAAGTGCTCTATGCACTTTAGGTTTCACCAAGACCTCTGTCTCACTTCACCAAAATGTACTAATATTCTGGAAAGAAAAACTGAAGCCCTCTCCTTGCTTAAAGTCCATTTGTTTGAAGACTGTGTGTGCTTTCTATTTATGCTGTTAAGAATTCAAAAATCTCCCATTAAAGCTTTTAGATGATGATGAAGATGGAAAGATAGACGATAGATAGATGGATGATAGATGATACACAGATAGATGGTGGATAGACAGCTGATAGATAGGTAGATAGATGGATAGATGATACAAAAAGAGATGAGAGATAGATAATACATAGATAGATGGATGATACGTAGATAGATGACACATTTATATGATAGATGCTACATTAGATAGATAGACATAGATAGATTTTTCACAGATAGATCATAGATAAATAGACATGTAGGTGAAAAATAATGGATAGAGAGATTGTAGATATATAGATGATAGAAAAGGAAATGAGAGATTAATAGATAGATGATAGATAGATGGTAGAAATAAATGTTAGATAGATGATAGGTAGGTAGATAGATAGGTAGACAAATAGATAGATGCTAGATAGAGAGAGGAATCAAGAACTATGAAATAATTTTCCAATAATGTCAAAAAGTTTTTTACATGCCCTTTGATCCAATTGTAAAATAATGTACTTTTTTGGTGGTATTTTTCTCACAATATAACAAAAACAATACAGCAAAAATAATATTTGCAAACTATTTTCTTTGACTTTTAAATAAAGTTTGAAAAATTGAATCCCTTTCTCCAGTTTTAACCATCTCCGTTTCCATTAAAAATAACTACATTTTTCTCCAACAGAAGTTCTTCACTCCTTTATACAAGAACCACAGCTGCTGGCTGACACCATGCAGGTTAAATTGATTAATTAGCATATGCATTATTGGAGAGAATAAGTTCTTTCTCTGAAAACTACCACCAGCTTTGAAAATAAAATCCCCCTCTTAGGTAGCTTAAATATATTTTTCTATCTCATTTGAAAACTTTAGTGGGATCTGTGAATGGACGTGGGCTACAAAATATTGCATCTTAATTCATCTTCTCTATTTAGTGGTAAAATTAGGCCCTCGTGATTGAAACAGATCTTCGTGCCTTCTTTCATTTTGCCAGTCTCCCGCTGCTGGATGGCACCGCTTTGCCTTACCAGGGAACAGCGTTTCCAAGTGGCATCTGCAGCATCTGCTTTGATGAGATGGAGCCCATGTTGCGGGGACAATTTAAATCCTGGGCCATCCCCGTCGCCAGGAGCACCCTGGCCACGAAACCGTGATGTCCAGGACGAAACACTTGCCATGGGCTGTCGGAGCCTCCTCTCAAGGCGACGCCCTCTGGTCGCACTAGTGTGACATTCAAAGAGCACCGTACTTTGCGCTCGCCTTGGGGTCTTTCCCAAGATCTCCTCATGGGGGGCCTTCCTGTCTTGCTCCTTTGGGATCCGTCCACTGTCGCGGGCCGTCGGTGGTTGGCACAGCTCGAGGCAGCCCCCGCCCTCTCCAGCTGGACGAGCATGCACGTCAAGCACTGCTCTGGCTTGTGATCGCAGTCCCAGCAAGATGGTCGACAGAGCCCCTTTTGATGACCGGAATTGCCCGGGCTTGCGTGAAGAATGCACAGTGACGTGAACCAGGAAGGACCTGCCATGACGCGAAGGGTGTGTGAGTAGAGTAGGAAGGAGGCGTCGGTGACAACGCTGCTCAGTGTCGAGGCCAGGGTGTGGGTCTCGCTTGGCCCGTGGCCCCGCTTGACCCTGGCGTGCAGCAGCTTGACGCTGCCATCTTGGGTCACTGCCACTGGGCTGGTCTGAGCTCCTGTGTCAGAGGACGCAGCCACACTCAGCTCAGGGGACTCCTGGGTGCACGCGGCCACTCCTGTGGGGCCTCTAGGACACCCCACGCCTCATTCTCTCCATGGAAGATGCCTCAGCACTGGATCCCGCAACCCAAGGACGGGGTAGGGCACCTCAGACGATCCTGCCACAGGGAATTCTCTGGGTCTGGGCTCCCACTAAAGTGGACAGCTTCTGGCTGTACTGGAGGAATATTTCAAGGGCAGCATTCAGAGCTCCCCAGTCCTCCGGGTCACACGTGAACACCATTGGTCCATGAAGGCGGGAGGCGCAGCATGCCACGGCTTGCCCCATCACAGGGCGAGTGGATGGGTGGCCTTGACTCCATCTTGCTAACCTCCTAAAACGCCCTGATCTGGCTGGTCCCTGAGTCTACAGGTGGTTTCTTTTGTCCCTGTGGAACCAGGTGTCTCAATTGGAAATCTGGGGTAATTCCCACTTCAGGTCACCAGGGCCGATAAGCATAATGCCATCTATTCAGCAAGCCGGTGTGGTCATCTGCAGAATCTCAGGACACCTGCTTTCTGCATAATGACAGAAAGCAGGAGAATTAGCACAATGCTGAGTTTAGAACGCCCTCGTGAACCTTGCCTGGAAGGACATGTCCTGTCACGACATCTTGCTGTGGAAGGGTAAGTGCTCTTGGTTCTTCCCACGGATGGATTTCAAGAAGCATTTCAAGTGCGTTGATATTGTCAACAGAGATCCCATTGCTAACAGATTTTGATCATTCTAAATGTGCCTTTCCCGAGAAAAGGGCTTCATCCCTTCTGGAGGAAGTCCAGAAAAATATTGTCCGCAAAGATCTGTAGGGCACATCAGGGCCTTCCTCAAAGGAGGCAGCCACCCCTCCACCCAGGGACTCTGGGGTTGTGAACTGGCACAGCCACGGAAACCAGGGGAGGGTGTAAGTTCCATTGTGGCCGCCCTTGTCGGCTTTCTGTTTGCTGGTTTTGATCGTGGTTAGTCTCTCGCCTGGACTCCCAGCACTTTGGGAGTCTGAGGCAGGAGGACCACTTGAGCCCAGGAGTTCAAGAGCAGCCTGGACAATATAGCAAGACTCTCTCTCTACAAAAAATACAAAACCTCTCCAGGTGTGGTGGCACATGCCTGTAGTCCCTGCTACTTGGGAGGCTGAAGTGGGAAGATCGCTTACGCCCAGCAGTTCAAGGTTGCAGGGAGCCATGATTGTGCCTCTGCACTCCAGCCTGAGTGACAGAGCAAAACCTTGTCTCAAAAACAAAAAACGAACAAACTAAAAAGCACATTATCATGATTTCATAGGGAATCCCGTGGTTGGCTGACCTCCCCTTTCTTCCCAAGAACCGTCGCTACCCATCAGTGTCCCCCTGGGTTCTGGGGCCAGGGGAGGCTGATACTCACAGCAGTAGTGAGATTCTCCTCCTGGCTTCTGACCGTCCAGTGCTATCCTCTGGCCTCTCTTGCTCCTGTTCTCATCAAGCCATTGCGAGCGCCTTTTGCTGTCAGTGCCTGAAGAGAGTGGACACACCCCGGCCCTTCTCATGCTTTGAAGGAAAAGAATGCCCTGGGTCCCTCCTGGGGTGCATGACAGTTGCTTCTTGCATTCGGACCCACCTGGTGGCCTGACGCTTTCCATGCGTTTCCTCAAACTGTGCCAAGGAGGTGCCAGCGTCTCCAGTCTGTTCCCCACTGGCCTTGGTGTGTGCGGTCTGGGGAGCCAACTCAGCAAAGCGCCAGGACCTGGCGTCTTTACCGGAACCTTGGCTCCGCATCCCAGGCCAGTGCTCCTGCCTGGCCCCAATCCCACACACCCTGTCTGACAGCTCGAGATCCACCCCCACGACTTCCTCTGAGCCTCGCCAGGGCACATGGCTGGCTCCCGGGTGTCCGCCTCTTCCCAGGATGGGGATGGGGGGACGCTTCCACAATCAGGTGACTCTGGGTGCTGGAGGCCAAGCAGTGGGGAAGCACCTTCCAGACAGCAAGCCTCACGCAGCCGGATGACCCTGCCCGGTCCCCAGTCAGGGGACCTGCTGTCACTGCCAGGGGGAAGAGCGTCTCAGACAGCAGGCCACCTCGCAGCTCTCAGGGACCATGCAGACATGTCAGCGGCCAGAGACAGCACTTGGACTCCTGTGCAGCTCTGCCACCCTCGTCAGCTGAGCCTGAGGCTGACCTTCAGCACAGTCTCTGTGACCTCCGGAGGTGAGCGTCTCCCCAAGAGTCTGATCCCGATTCTCGGGAGGCTGAGACAGTCAAGTCTGCAGGGGATGGACGTGCCGGTCTCCTCTGAACGAGTGGGGTGGCAAGTGGGTTCAGACGGTCCGGCAGGCACAGAAGTGGGAGACACACACACACGCACATCGAAGGCATACGTGTGTGTGTGTGTGTGTGTGTGTGTGTGTGGTTTATTCCTCTATTTCCTCGTGTCATGAAGCGCTGGCTGTGACATGCAGGAAAGACTGAATCGACGTGTGGTAAGTGGCCCTCATGTCTCGCTCCTAATTTTCTACCCTCGGAAATAACATGGACTCTGAGAATCGGTAGGTGTCAACTTCCTGTCTGTGCCGCTTTGCCTAAGACTCTTTTTAACTATGATTTTTTTTTTAGAAATATATGTCTTTTTCCACACATATGGGAATTTAGGGCTCACTTTTTTCTTGCTGAGTTCTAATGTACTTGAATTTTTATCAGAGAACGCAACGCATATAATTTCTGAAGTTCACTACTGTTTGGTGTATAATGTAGCACATCGCCACAGGCACGCACATCCCGATGGTTCCTTTGGTTGTGCTTCCTCCAGCTTTTGGCTTATCACACACACACACAACACTGTTTGTTGTCTGTGTTGCTTAAACGTCCTGTCCATATTAACTTTTTCTTTGCTTGAACTCGCCATCGTGAGATGTTAAGCTTCCCATTATAATGGTGAAATTATTCGTTTCTACATTTTTCATGATTCCTTCCATGTTTGCTTCATGTGATTAAAGGCTATTTATGAAGTGTATGCAGCTTTAAAATTTTTTCTGAAGTCTTCTTATAGACTTGACCTTATGATATCTTAGTAATTACCTATGTCATCATTCTTTTATTTTATCATCAATTCTATCTTGTCTGCTACTGATATCTGGTTGGTTTTGTTACTATTATTAATTTTTGTCTGGTTAGCTGTTTTCCATTCATTTACTTTCAACCTTTTGTGTTCTTACGTTTCAGGTTGTCCCCTTAACATTAGAAACCCAAATTTGTTTTCATCCAGTCTAATAACTTTTGTTAACTGGTTATTTTATTCATTAACCTTTATGAGACTGCTGACATGGACTTTTTTCTACATCCTCCATGCTTTTTTCAGCCCTATTTTGATGTTCTTTTTCCCCTTGCTAGTCTATTTCTATTGCTTTTGTTTGTTTTATCTTTCTGCGTGTGTCTATTAGTTTAGAGTTTTTGCCTTCTCTGCATCCTGTTTGTGGTCCACATTGAAACTGTGTGTGTGTAACTGACTTTATAGTATAAGTTGCAGAAAGGACAAGGGAACATCTCGGTGTGGGCCGTGATCCTCCCACTGGCCTGTGATTCCTACACCGCATTCTAGTCCTGTCTTATTTCTATCGCCACGAAAGTCAGCCCTTTCTCTGCGATGAGCAGCACAGAGGGCCTGGAGTCTGCCCCCTTCTTGCCTGTTTCCTGCCTCCATCGCTCCACCCGGTGCACCTCCCTCCCTCCCTCCCTCCTGCAGCCGCTGTGGGCATCCCCTGGGTCAGGGCTGCTGTGGAAACCCGCTCAGCCTCTGTCATCTGAAAATATCTCTGTTCACTGTCCCGGAAAGATGTCTTTGCTGGGAACAAGCTTAAGCTTAGTCTATTTCCTTGGGGCGCTTTGAAGACACCGCCCCATCTCCTGAGCACCTCCTTCGTAGTTGGGAACTTGCCTGCCGGTCAGACATTTCCTCGTGGTGAAGATCCGTATTTTTTCTCCATTCACCAGAACCAACAACGAGCTGTGACGTCGATGTCCTTTCAGTCTCCCCGGGACCCGTCCCTTCTTCTGTGCCCCTTCTTGAGGTCTATGCTCGACACTCTTACTAAATCTTCCATAACTAAGCTCCTCTCCAATGTTGCATTTCGAACCCCTGGGCTCAAGCAATCCTCCCACCTCAGCCTCCCAAAGTGCGGCCATTACAGACAGGAACCACTGCACCCAGCCTATCACCGTTCCATCTATCGCCGTCTGAAAAACTTCATCCCACCTATCCTGTGCTCCATAAATTCTCCCTTCATGAGGTCTGACTATTAACTCAAGCTATAATTTATTAACTTCTTGACTCTTAAGAATTAACTCCTTTAGTTTAGTATATATGACATTGATAGCGTTAAAGAGAAAAAATAATCTAAGAATTCAGAGGAAGTTGGTAAGAATGCATCACCTTTTAAGTTAAGGACATTCGATAAACGAAAAACGGACAAATAACAATATAAATATAAATTTATGTGTGATATAATATATGATATATATTATTATATATTATATATAAACATATAAATATTTAATTTCCTAAAATGACATTTTGGTGTAGATCTGCCATGGCTAGTCTGAAATGGTTGCACGTTGTGCATTAAGTGTCTAAAAATAATAAATTACTTACATGTGCATGTATTTGTATTAAAATAATGCATTCATACTTATACTTTAGTATGTTCACACGAGTGTGATACATATTATATGTTTTACATTTTTTAGTCTGAATGCAGAAAAAAATAGATCCTACATTCACATTTCTGTAACTCTGTACCGGGGTACCAGAAAATGCAATTACCCAAGAGAAAGAATTGGAAAGAAAGAGCTAAGCTATTTTTATGTACAGATGGTATAATTATGTATCAGGTCAAGTCAGAGGAATCAATGGATACTCACTCTCCAAAACAAAACAAGATAATGTATCAAGTTAAATCAGCATGCAAAACACAATAGCCTTAATATATACAGACAAAAAACACTTTGAAAATGTAATGGAAGAGATTAAATTATTTATGGCAAGAAGGAAAGAAGAAAGAGGAAGAAAGGAAAGAAGGGAGGGAGTGGGAAAGAGAGGAGAAGAGAACAAACCTAGAAGGCAGCATCTTGTGAACTCATCAGAACTTCTATGAGGATGTCTACAAAAAGCTCCAGGAAGATACAAAGGATAATACTTGCACAAATGCAAATACAGGCCATATTGTTAGAAAGACTCAATGTCATAAAGATGTCAACCCTTGCTTAAGCAGCAAATATGCTTAACCGTTTTAAGTTTCAAAATATTTTTTTCTGCAGCCAACAAATTGACTATCAAGATTTTTGAGGAAGAACAACCAGGTAAGATTAGCCAAAAATTCATACAGAAAATATCAAGGATGCAAGCCCTACCATGCATTGGTATTTCCTCTCATACATCATGAAGCCAGCCTTACCACATTGGAAAAGTTCCCACAACTACATCAGTGTGGTGTCAGTGCATAAATATACAACAGAACACGGGGATGGTTGGAAAATCTGGAGGAGACCTAATGGAATATGGAAAAAAACATAAAAGTGACATCAAAATCAATAGCCTTGTAGAAAATATAAAATTTGATCTACTCCTCAAATGTGCATCCTAATTAATGGTTATCATTTTTAAATGATGGAAGTTCTCAGTAGAAAACACAGTGAGCCTATGGGACTCTCCAACATGGAAAAAACATAGTACAACCAATTAAAATTGTATTTCAGACAAGCAACCAGTACATGTTAGTAAAAATATATCCTGAATACCTCCTCAGCTTTTATTTGTTTTTGTCGTTAAACTGCAAACCACACAACTCAAAAGTGCAGATTCCACGTTTCTGCTGTTTGTGGGATGTCGGTCCCCATGTTCCTCAGATGATGGGACTGAAATAAACCCACGCCACAAGACAGAGAGCCAGGAAAACCCGCTCAGAGAGGACAGCACAGACCCACGTGTCCTCTGCCCCCTGGAGATGGCGGGTGGTGGATCCCACAGTCCCTGGGTGTCCTCTGTCCCCTAGAGCGGGCAGGTGGGAGGAGCCCATGTTCTCAGTACGCGTGTACATCACGGTTTCCCTGACTGAGGTGACCTGCCCCCAACTCAAGCATCCACTTGTCAGACTGGCCACCCTTCCCTCAGTAAGGATGCCCCACACTCCTGTCACCCCCCTACACACTAACCTTGGTCTCATTGCATTTGACTAATTCCTCACCCTTTCCTGAAATCACCTCCCCAACTTGGTCATGAGATTGTGAAAGATAAATTCTGTGACTATTTTTCATATTTTCATACTCACCTTTCACACTCTTCCTGAAAAAGTCACACCTTGACACAGGAAGGGCCCGTCATCCAAGCCGAATCGAATTCTTTTTCTTTAAAGAATGCAACGTGAGCAGAATAACAAATGGGCAGACCAATTTCACAACTGTGTTCTTGACACTGGCCCAGCTTCCCTGTAGAACTAATGGTTACAGGTGTTTTTTGGTTTGTTTTGTATTTTAATAAACACACACATTGACATCCCCGGCCTTAAACCTTGAAATTCAGATTTGTGTTTTCGGAGCTCCTTTCTCAGCAAACTGACCCTCCCGCTACAGGACCAAGACACTGAAATTTGCCAGATGATGAGATGCCAGACCCCTCCTGCTCACCAACTTTTCAGTCTCGGGCACACCTGACTCCCTGCGGGGTGGCCCCCTTTCCGGATGATGGTTCTGCGTGATCTTGTACAAATGCCAAGCAAATAGGGCACCACACGCTTCACTGAGGCCTGGTAGCTCACGGGGGAGGCGTCACCACACAGCAAACAACTCAAGTGTCCCTAGAAAACAGTGTCCACCCTGGGAGCTCATCCCCAGCCCCAGGTTCCTCCTGTTCCTCACCCCTCCCCAGTTCCTGCTGACCAGCTCCTCTTCCTCAGCCCTCCCCTGTTTATGCTCTCGAACAAGTGTGTCAGTCGAGGAGTGTTGAAGATGATTTCTAACACTGATGACTCTTTACTTTGTAATAATGGCCATTCTGATCGGGGTAAGGTAATATCTACTTTTGGTTTTAAGAGGTGAAAAATTACCCATGGGGTCCACTGTACACTATTCAGGTGGCAAGAACACTAAAAGTCCAGACTTCAGATACCACTCCACAATTCATCATGGAACCCAGAATTGTCTGCGCCCTAAAGCTATTGAAATAAAGAAAAGAGATAACTTCCTTTCACGCGACCGTGAGCTCCAAGAATAAGAAGCGAGCCGTCCTCGTGTGCTTGATTGCCGCACTACCTGGGACGCCACACAGTCAGAGCTGCAGGTGCCGAGCGCGGGGTCCCACAGAAACGACGTTCACTCTTCTCTCTGCCGCCCAGCTCCCAGTGACATCACTGTGAATCTGGCCCGATTATCCACTTAAGCGATGTCGGAAAAATCACCAAACACATTTCTTGTGCAGAATTGCTCCATCGGAAAACCCTCAAGTCCCCGTTGCCATGGAAACCACAAAGATTCGACTGTGAATTACAGTTTGAGATTTTTTACTTGGCCAGTTGTGTATAATTAACTTTTGTTTTATCATATTTTCTGATCCATCAGAAAAAGCTACTGTAAGACTAACAAGCCCAACTGTCTTCTCTGTTTTTAAAGGCATAAACTCTGGAGTGGTTGCCAGGAGACCTGGAATCTTGTTCTCACTCTACCACAGCCGTGTGACTTGGAAAAGATGCGTTTTCTTGTCCCAATGCACCTCGGTCACAATGGTGGGTGGCTCAGGAATTACTGGAAGTCCCTCACAGCACAGAAGTCCTAAGACTCTGACGGTGGTAATTGTCTTCTCTTTGAGATTACAAACAGAGTGGTCCCATCTCTAGGGTCTGCATCCTCTTCTAGACAAAGTGGGCGTCGTAGTCCCGCAGGGGAGTATGGAAGAAGGTGGTACGGTGGCTGGTGTTGGCCTAACAGACAAGCCGAAGTCGGCAGCATTCCACCTATTACAGTAATAGCAATCATGACCATGACGATAATAGCAATCACTGCCACTTATGTGTCCGCATGTACCCAGAGCTGAGCAGGGTATATCACCGTATTTTATGGACATGACTCCTGACAAGTCATTATGGCTATCTATATGAGGTTCAAACATTAAAGAGCCAGCCACAGCCTCTGAGTGAGCAAATGGTAGAGCCAGGTAGGAATTCACATCCTTAGAGGCTCTGCCCTGGTGTCTCCCTATGATGCCATCTCGTGCCTTCTCCGCTGTGAATTCACCGCATGGCTGTCAGACACTGCTTACTTCCACTGACTTTTTCCAAAATGATTGCCCTTCAATCGGGTGGTAGCCACTTCTAAGTTCAGTAATTTATATTATGACGAAAAAACCACAAATAATGTTGGACATTTTATTTCATTGCTCATGGTAAAAAAAAAAAAAAATAGAAATAAGATGTTTCCTTCCAAAAAGGATTTTAAAATATCAAGAATTGTCTGTGAAATGTGGCACTAAAACAAAATGAATTAAAACAGATGAAACCAGTAAAGTAATTCCCTCCATGAATACACATGGGCATATATACCCATATGTACATAAGTGTGTGTTTTCATGGGATGAGTTTGTTCATGGCTTGTTTTTACCTTATTTTTTTTCCATAATCTTCCATAATCATGGAAAAATTTTCATTACAGTGTTTCAGATTGCTTATAATTTTGTGCTGATTATTAATACCTAATACTCAGATAATTCTGTCAACAATGAGCTCTGCATTTAAATGCAACAGAAATAATAGCCAGGAAGCAGAAGCCGTGAGGACTTTCAAGACCCACAGATAACCCACAAAAAAACCGTGAGCCTTGATTTTAGCTTGAAAAGTAATCATACATGACTAGGCTTCCATTTCTATTATCTTAAAACGCGGCCGAGTGCCAGCTGAGATCACTCTGTCCTTTAAGAAGGCAATAAAATTGGATCAAAGCTTCCGTCCAGAGTGATCTGCAACTGTGGCAACCCACCCACAAGATCAGACATCCCCTCTCACCCTAACTTTATGCCTGTGGGATTTCCCCACCTCACACCTGACTCCCCACGGGGTAGACCCCTTTCCTGGCGATGGTTCTGCGTGATCGTGTACAAATGCCAAGCACGCAGGGCACTGCACACTACATACTGGAAGCTGGAGGAGGCGGCACCACCCAGCGGACAATTCCAAGCTCCCTGGAAAAGTGTCCACCTGGAGCTTCCCCCTGGCTGATTTCTGCCCCTAGGCCCCTGGGCCCCAGGTCCCTCCCTCCAGGGCCATCCCGACCCCCAAGCCTCCATTTTCTAGCATGTTAACCTGCAGCGCTATTAGCAATTTTATAATCAGTTTTGTTGTTTGTACTCTTTTTTTCTTTATAAGTTCTCACCCAAATGGAGATAACCCTAGATTGCTTTAAAAATAAATGAATAAATAAAAGACTAGTCACAGTAGCACACACCTGTAATCCTAGTACTTTGAGTGGTCAAGGTGGGAGGATTGCTTGAGCCCAGGAGTTCCAGACCAGCCTGGGCAACATAGCGAGACTCCATCTCCACAAAAATTTTTTTTTTTAAATAGCCAGGTGTGGTGGCGTGTGCCTGTAGTTCCAGCTACTTGGGAGGCGGAGGCAGGAGGATTCCCTGAGCTCAGGAAGTCAAGGCTTCAGTGAACCATAATTCTGCCTTTGAAATCTGGCCTGGGCCACAGAGTGAGACCACCCTCCCCCCAATTCAAAAAACTAAAATTAAAAAAGGCAATTGAGGTCAGGAGTGCCTTAGCTTACAGGATCGGCTGTTACCGTGTGTAGTTATAAAAAGCACTTTTTCTCTCCCTGCCATGAAACTTTTTGCCAAGGATGTCTGTTGCCAAGGATGTCTGTTTCTGGGTCCACCATCTTCTGAACGGGATGCCGCACAGGAAGTGATGAATCATGGAGCATACAAGTTGTTGGGAAACGTTCATCCACATTCCACTGAGATGGTCTAATCGCTTACCTGGCCTGGGTGGCTGTGAGCCCTCCGGGGACTCCCGAAACGCACGGCCTCATCTTTCATTCACCCCAGGAATCTCCATTTGACGTCGCGATCGATCGTGTCCCCTGCAGGCCAAGCCCCAGCCCTCACGGAGCTCACTGTCTGGTGGTCCTGGAAGGGAAACCAACCCACAGACCCCAAACAGGGAAAACTCCAGTCAACACAGCCCAACCTGGGAGTGACACCAGGGCCGAGATGCAGAGGGGCAATGTGCTGTCTTCAGGTGGGGGCGTCAGAAAGGCCCCCGTGGTGGCGACAGGGAACCGTGAGCGGGAGGCAGGCAGGGGTGAAGGTTGGCGAGGAAGAGGCGGGGCCAGCCCAGGAGCTGAGCGGGAGGCAGGAGTTGGGCATAAGCAGGCGGTGGAGACCCCAGATGAGAGCAGACTGAGGCTGCGGCCTCGGCGACCCCCGGGTCCAGGGAGCAGACACCGAGAGGCATCCGCAGGGCGCCGTAGGGGAGCCTCCCGGGAAAGGGCTGCTGGGCTGAAGCTGATGGAGGTGGGGGGGGCAGGTGGAGGCCAGTGGCGGGGCGGGGGAGGGGCGGGTGCCCCGCCAAGCCGCGGCAGGCTGGTGGTCAGTGCTCTTGTCACGGAGGCTCTGGCCACCAACCTCACATCTTCAGCTTCTCGGCGGGAGGCGTGCCCTGCTGTCCCCGCGGGCTGGAGATGAGGGGTCTGAAGTGACAGGGACCACCCCCCCACCCCAAGGAGAAAGCAGCAAACACACCCACGCCTGGTGCAGACCCAGAGATGGAGGGGAGGAGACCTGGCTCCCCCAGGCAGAATCACTCCTGCTTTCCCCGCTCTGGGGTTTTGGAAGAAGGGATTGGGATCTGGGTGTGGCCCTGGCAGGACGGAGGAAGTGGCGAGCCCTGGGGAGGGCACAGCTGCCCTGGAGGGGCCCAGGCCAGGGCGAGGACCCGGCAGGAGGCACGCAGACTCCCTCCTGGGCCTCACCCGGTCTGGTCCTGAGCCTCCTCTCCACCAGAGTCAGCCTCGGACTCTGAGGAGGACAATCTCAGTCCAAACAGCAAGAGACAAACTCTGGGCGGCATCGGGCGGCTCAGGGCCACCCACAGGGGCACCTCCGAGCCTCTCACGACCCTGCACAAGAGCCTCTC
>CAUYQG010057041.1:0-24377 GCA_963574415.1 Tarsius wallacei | reverse complement strand
AGACTCACCTGGGCAACTTGGTGAGACCTCATCTCTACAATAAATCAAAAAATTGGCCGGGCATCGTAGCGCGCGCCTATAGTTCCAGCCACTTGGAAGGCTGAGGCGGAAGGATCGCCAGAGTCCAGCTACAAGAACTTCTTTAACTTAATCTTAAAACAATTAATAGGAAACACTAGAAAAATTTTAAAACCTAGGGTATTTACAGAAGAAAAATATTCATAAAATAAATTTTAGAATATCAACATTAAAAATTCCCAGACTACTAAAATAAAATCTAAAGAAATGATTACATAAATTAGGCAATTAACAAATTTAGAAAATATACCAATTTCCTCCATTATATCTAATTTAAATTTTATTTATTCTTCTTCTCTCGTCAACACATCAATTTTCTTCTTTTCATCATACCTATGAATGATACATATTTTTTTCACCCTTTTTTTCCTTTCAGTCTTTATAATCTCCCCACTTCGTTCCAGTGCAATATGCCACCAAAATTCTCTATCTATAACTTTAGAAATTAGAAAATCATCCTTTGAATCTAAGATGTAAAAATTAAAATAAAAACAGTGTATAAACGAAAAGAGAAATAGAAGTAAAGGAAGAAAAAAAAACTTAGGCTGAGAAGTCTCTGAATAGGTAAAGTGAAAAAGAGTGCAAATGCACTGGGGCAGTGGAGGATGAGGGATAGTTAGAATGGAGCCTGATTTAACTTTAGTGGAGTACTCTGCCTCTATCTAAGTTCCTCCTGTCACTCTAGACCCCAAGCATCAAAGCAGTTTCATAGAATTAGAAAACCCCACACTAGCCCATAGTGCAATCAGGCTCCGTGAAGGCAGATTAAATGATTTAACCAAGACCATACATACAACCTGCACAACATATGGTGCTTGGTGAGCTGAGAGTGTAGTCTTAGCTCTTTGTAATTTTCTGTGTTGTTTTCCATGGCACTCCATTAGTTAAGGCTAATTTGATCCATCTCACATACTTAAAATCTCTCTGATTTATCATTCTATTTCAACTTTCTAACTCCAGTCGTAGAAAGTTTCTGCTTTAATGTGAATGAATCTTAAAGTTCAAAATCTTAAGGGAAAGTGTCCTGAAAAACTGTAATAAGATGTTTCTTTTATGATTATGCATATCAAACTGAAAGCCCTGGCAGATTAACTTGACTTGCTCAAAGATAAATACTGAGTTAATAAGGGCAAAAAGCCAACATCCCAACAATCCATCACTTAGCCCATGACCGGGGCTATTATTATGTGACAAGATTAAGCTAATTTTTTTTTTTTGAGTTGGAGTCTCACTCTGTCACTCAGCTTCCAGCCACTGCAGCCTTGACCTGCTGGGCTCTGGTGATCCTTCAGCCTCAGCCTTCCAAGTAGCTGGAACTACAGGCACATGCTAACACGCCTGGCTAATTTTTGATTTATTGTAGAGATGAGGTCTTGCCAAGTTGCCCAGGCGGGTCTCGAATCCGCGGGCTCAGGCAATCCACTCACCTCAGCTTCCCAAAGCGCTGGGATTACAGGCTGAGCCACCAAGCCCGGCTAAGCTAATTAATCTTTATAATCTCACATCAATTTTCTTCTTTTCATCATACCTGTACATAATTTTTTTACCCCTTGTAAGCTAATTAAGTTAACATAATCTTTTAAGCAAATTAATAATACTATACTATGTTCTACAGAAAGAATTTTGTAGCTTTGTATTTACCACTAATCACCTGAAATTATCAAATGTTGATTCAAAAGACCATAGCAGATTATTTAACATACACACACAGCAAATTTAGAAAATATAAAATCCATTATGTTTCCTGGTAAAATTACGATGGCAATGAGCATTGACAATTTAATTAATAAACTCATTAAAATTATAACTTACAAGAGTAGCTATGTAACAGAAAAAAATAAAATCTAGTGCAACTAATTTATAAACACAATATACTTAGAACAATGGGCAATCTAAAATTCAGAATACTGTTTTTTTCTATTGTTACAACTTCATAAATATAATTTTATTTTTGCAGTGTGGGAAATGAGATAAGGCTGCATCTGTCTGATGCAGAGTTTCTTTCCATAAAAAAAGGACAGAGTCAAATGCAGAGCACCTTAGATTTAATGGAATGATACAATCCATATACTATTTTGAGTTGAGTATTCTACAGGTGTGGTACACAAGAGGAAAAACTAAGAGTGAGAGAAACAGTCTTAATATATCAAAAAAGAAAAAGGTAACAGAGCCTGGGTTATATGGTAAGAACTGGCAATAAAAAAAAGCAGCATGGTAAGCAGATTTCCCTTACTACTACCACCTACCTACCCCACTCCACCCCAACCCCAACCAAACACGTAAGATATCTATCTTCTAATCATTGAAACCTGTAAATATACTGTTATATAATTTATACTATATAGACTTTACAGATGTAATTAAGATTTTGAACTTTAAGATAAGGTGATTATCCTGGATAATTTTGGTGAGCCCAGTCTGATCAGCTGCACATTAAAGCTGAAACTTTCTATGTCTGGAGTTAGAAAGTTGAGATAGAATGATAAATTAGAGAGATTTTAAGTATGTGAGAGGGATCAAATTAGCCATAGCTAATGGAGCTCCATGGAAAGCCATAGAAAACAACACAGAAAATTACAAAGAGCTAAGATTATGCTCTCAGCTCACAGTCTGCACAGAAATGGGGACAAGGAGCTGCATTCAGTCAACAACCTGGATCACTTGAAACTGGATTCATCTCTAGAGCACCAGAAAGAAACACAAATCTGCAAACACTATATAAAACCCTATCACCCAGCCATGCCATAATAAAAGTCTGACCTCAGAAACTATAAGATGATTAATTTGGTTTTAATCTGTGGAGTTTGTGCTAATTTTTGTGCGAAATAAAAGTGACTATAGATTTTGGTGCCAGAGAGTAGACAGTTACTGTAGAAATGCCTAAAAATGTTATGTGGCTTTGCAGCTAGACAGCACGGAAGGCTGCAAAATTTTGTCAAGAATAAAGAGAAAAGTTTAGGTTCTCTTTTTAATAGACAAAAGTCTGAATTCCCTTAAATAAACCAATAGTAGAAATAATAATGTTAATAATTACAACTGTGCTAGTGAGAACCCAGAAGAAAAAAATGATAAAGGGAGAAAATCTACATGGACTAATAGAATAACTGAGTCACCATGTACTGTTAGTAGAATCTAGACTTTTATAACACTGCTAGAGTCATCTCAAAAAGAAGTAAGAAACATGTTGCTAGAAACTGAATGAAGGAAGAACTGTTATATAGTGGCAGACCACTTAGAAAACTGTGTCCTTCAATGAAGTGAAAAGCATAACTTTTAACAATAAACTCATATTTATCTTAGGAGATTTCAGCAAAGTGTTAGAGACATAGCTTTGTTTCTTCTTGCTGCTTATAGCGAAAAAAAAAAAGTAGCAGACCTTGACATATGGGGAAATTTTCAGCCTATTCAGATTAAGTAGGAGAAAGTAAAAGGACATTCCTAAACCAGGGAATAAACCAAGACATTCCTGCAGGTAAAGATGCTCTAAAGAGAAAAAAAAAAAACAGTATATAAGTATTTCTTGAAACCTTAGATCAAAAGCTTCCTTCAGGTTAAAGGAGAAAGAAAGGGAGGTAGGGGAGAAGAGGAAAAAGGAGGAAGACACGGAAGGGGGAAAGGAGGAGAAGAGGAGAGCAGGAGGAGGAAAAGGTGAGAGGGGAGGAGGGAGAGAGGAGGAGAGTGAGAGAGGAACGGAAAGGAAGGGAGAAATGAAAAAGGAGAAGGGAGGGGAGGAAGATAAAAAGGTCAGAAGCTGGTATGTTGGCTCTCGCCTATAATCTCAGCACTTTAGGAGGAAGTGAGGCAAGAGGACTGCCTAAGCCCAGGGTTTGGAGACCATCCTGGGCAACTTGGCAAGACCTCAACTCTACAATACAAAAAAAAATTATCCAGGTGTCGTGGCACATGCCTATGGCTCCAACTACTTGGAAGGTTGAGGTGGAAGGATCACCTGAACCCAGCAAGCTGATCCTGTGGTAGCCATGAGCATTCCAGCCTGGGCAACAGTGAGACTCCAACTCAAAAACAAAAAAAAAGGTCAGAAAATTCAGTCTTTTTAAAGCAGTTAAGAGCATGACTTATACTCTAAATCAAACTAAGGAGCTTCCAAGAAGCTTGAGGACACTGGACTCAATCATCTTAAAACAGAGATGAGACTATCTCAGAAAGATGTATATATGAGCGTCTTGTCTAATGCAATAAATCCCCATGACATACATAATATTTGTTCCAACAGAAATAGTCCCAGTTTGAACTGAAAGGAACAGGGAAAGTAGAATATAAGACCCCAAGGTCCTAGAAGCAGTAAGCAGGCTCATAAAACCATATAGCTGCAAATAACTGCTATCTATGATTAAAAAGTTGGGAATAGAGTAAGGGCTATTCTACATAAAAAATCAAAATTTAAATTTAAAAAAGGTAGGAAGAGTCAGAGGGCAGAGTCAGAAGCCACAAAGAATTATTCCCAGGATTGAAGCCCAGTGAGAGTTTGCTTAGCTGGATTTCAAATTTTTAGACTGGTGACTCTATCTTACATTCTATTTCACTTTTTTGAACCAGAGTACCCAAGACTGCCCTAGCATTTTAAGTTGAGAAAGGTAACTTACTTCTTTGGTTCCTTAGGTCATGAGAAAAACAGGAATTGTATCCTAGAGTTACAGAAGAAGGGGCAGTTAATAACCAGCACCAGAGAATCATAAATACCTGATTTAAATAAAATTTAAGACTTCTGAGCCCTGGAATTACAGAAGAGACTTTTGGATTGGGAACCTTGGGAAAGAATGAATGTACATTTGAGAGGGACATAAGTGTCTGACGACCAAGGTACAGATGGTGGTAAGAAAGGTCTCCCAAAGATGTCCATATTGTAAATCCTTAAATCTTGTATATATGTTTTGCAATATGACAAAAGAAATTTAGCAGTTATAAATAAAGTTATGAATTTAAGACTGAAAGATTATCCTGAATTACTTGGTTGGGCCCAGTCTAACAGTGTGGAAATTTAAAAGGAATAAAGTTTTCTGGCAGGAGTCAAGAAGATATGATAAAAGAAAAGATTCAAAGATGAGAGGGACCCCATTCACTCTTGTTAGAAGGAACCATATTTAAAGCATGCAAAGCAATGTGGGCAAATGAGAAAGAATCTTGGCAGCCAATAAATGCAAAAAAATGGCCCTGGCTGATCAACTATAAGGAACAAGAAACAGGATCTCTGTTTTACAATCCTAAGGAGCTAAATTTGGTCAAAAGTACGTATATTAATGAAAATACACATATTCTTAAAAGTACATTCTCCTCAAGAACCACCAGAAAGAAACTTGGCACTGCAGACATCTTAATTTTGACCTTATGCAATTCTCTACAGAGAATACAGGTGAGCCTCACCATACACTTCTGACCTACAGAATTCTAAAATAAATTTGTCTTATTTCAAGTGAGTAAATCTGTAGAAATTTACTACTGCAGCAGTAGGAAACTAATACAAGCCAAAAACATTATCAAAACGAGAACCAAAGGACCTGGTTGTGTAACTGGGAATATCAGAATAACTAAAGATAACTGTAAGACTTTGATTCTGATAATATTACTAATAAGATGATGAGTTGGCTATGAGATTTTGACAAGATAGTAAGGTAATTAAGTATAATCAATATCAGATCTTTTAATAAATAACTCTAAATGTGATAGATGGAAAGTGAAGCAACCCAAGTAATAATTATACCTATTCCATCAAAAAATGAGTTTGTCTCTTGTGGCTGCAATTCAAATTCATCTTCATCCATGGCCTTTAATTCTCATTAGTCACAGCTCCTAAACCAGGGAATAAAGTATATCAAATATTAATTTTTATATCACATATTAAAGTGTCATAACGATACTTAAATTTCTAAAATGCTCAAATTACCTGATTAATCAATAATCTATCATTATAAAATAAAAGGCAACAAACTGATTCCCAGTGATATATGGGCAGCTATATGACTAAAAAAAAGGGAGCTAAATCAAAGAGGCTGACAGAGTTTTAGGTTGTCTTTTTTTTAACTAAAAATATTGGGTATTTCTATGCTGCCCAGGTTAGACTTTCACTGTTGTGTTCAAGAAACCTTCCACCTCAGTCTCCTGAGTAGTTGGGACTACAGGTGTGCAGCACCACACTCAGCTGTTTTGGGTTTTTAAAAAATGTATCTTGATTATGTTTTCACATAAAATGCACAAATCCTAGGTATTTAGCTCAATAAATTTTTACATAAGTATAAGCTTATACTTGTAATACTCATATTTATATACACAACATTTTACACACAGGATGATTTCCTTTGCTTCCTCTCTATCAGCAGCCCAATTACGTTTTAATGCTCAACTTTAACACATTCTGTAGGTTATTTCTGCAAGATTTTATTACATCTAAAAATTTAATGTAGTCTCCAATATTTCTAGCAATAAATTACAAAATAGTAAAAATTCAAAATTCCTTATGAAAGTAAACACCCCGAGATTTCTGTGTAGCTTACAATGACCTCTCTTAATTGAAGTTCTGATAACATAAATAATTTGGAGTACATTTATCAGGTCACAATTGAATTGGTACCTGCTACTAATGGTAAAAATAAATTCTTTTTTGAGCACAATAAGATAAAGATCCTATCTATATCTACATCTATACATACCTATAAGATACCTGGAATGATTAACAGGAGTAACCCTCTTTTCTCACTTCTGGTGGCTGGATACTACAATGCATGAACAGAAGAGCTAAAGCAGGTCATTTTCCAAATTTGATTTAGACTAGCAGAGAAAACAGGCAGTTTACCAAAAAGAAAAAGAAATTAAAGTACAAAGAACCGTGTATATGCCTCAAGAAAGCAGCGGGTGAGTCACGATTTTACTTACGTTGCAAGTACTATACAACACTTCTAATTAATTTTCCTGTTATCTTTCTCAGTCTACTTCATCATTAACAGATGCAGTTTCTAAAATCTTTATTATTTTTGCTAACAACAAAATGCATACTTCTTGTTAAAATTCCAAATAAGGTTAAGTTTTGGCTATATTTTTCTGTATTTTGAATCTGATGCTCTGGCATTGGAGGGTTTGAACCCGGAGAGACATTCCCAGGGGCTAGCTAATTCCTGGAAATCCTGATTCCTTTGAGTATGCCTTTCATGTATAAATTAACCAATCAAACCCCATATCTCCAACTATTTTCTTTAGCAAACTTTCACAAGCCAAAACAAAAATCTCCTTGCCCTAAGGCATTCCAGAGCTAGTTACTCAACAACTAGGAACCACCACTGTAGACCAAAACACTTTACTTAAACTATCTAACCCTAAATTTAATCAGCATATTTATCCTGTTAGCCTGCCTTCAATCAAAAACCAAATAAAATCTTTGTACCATACTCTCCCTCTCAACCCTCCCTATCACCCAACTATCTCTGGTCCTCTATCACAGGGAGGAGCCCCTTTGTGGCATTCCCTGCCTCCTACATGTATAAACATTTTCTTTCACAACAACAATTTCTATACCCTTCACTATATCAGATTAAGCAAATCTCAAGTACATTTTAACACATGTAAATATGATAACTTTCTAAAGCACTATTTAAATGATATAGTGTTCTATACAAAAATGTTTAATGGCCCTCTGCTGATTCCAAATACAGTACAGGCTCCTAAGATCCGACTACCTTTCCATTATTCCTATAATTTTTTTCATTCACCTTGCCCCAACCTCTTTCTCTATCTGTATCTGCTTAGCAAAACAAAAGCACCCAATATCTCTATACTCTATATTTGGTTCTGGCTTTCTTTTAACTGAAATGCCTTTAAATATCATTTTTCCTTGATTTATCCTTTTATGTCCTCTGCTCTTTCACACACAAGGCTAAAAAATTACTCACCCCCTCTAAATTTCCACAACACTTTACTCTCTTCCTTTATTTTAAATTTTTCTTAAGAGATGGGGGTTTCACTATGCTGCCCAGGTGGCTCAAACTCCAGGGCTCAAGCAATTGTCTTGCCTCAGTCTCTCCAGTGGCTGGAGCTAAAGGCATGTGCCATCTCCTCTAACTTCCTAATTTTATTTTTAAGCATATGTTATGGTTGCTTACATACACCAATTTTCAAATATTAAACTACATGAGAAAGAAATATGCAAATGAGAAACAACTGTAATTCATAGAGTAAACATTTCTAACACTTCAACTGAGATCTTTTTCAGAAATATTTTGTTTATGACAAACTGCCTCAAATAAAAATTCCATGATGACTACATTAATAAATATTTTGTCAACCATTAAAAAACAGACATGCATCTACTCTAAATAAGTTGTCACTTCTCCATCTACCCAAAACTATCTCTGGCTATATGAATTCTTTTTCCTCTTGAAAAAGTTAATTATAAAGCAATAAGTACATATTAATCTTGTCAGCATGATTAAATAAAACCATATAAAATTAAACAATTAAGAATGCAATAAGTGTGACATGTGAGACATTTAAGAAACCTTCCAATAACCCTTAAAACACAAAAAGCCAATCTAATTAGCTCTAACAAAAGTTCAACCTGTAGAATAACTCTCCTGTTTTACGAATTAATCTTCCTTGTCTTGTCTGTCAAGAGCCTCACATAATTAGTTCCTTAAATTGAAATGATGGCTTTTACCCTAAGTCTGGCCATTTAGCTCTCTTCTCTTCTTTCTCATTTAGTCCCATGTTTTCAACTACCACTTGCATAAAGATGAGACCCAAAATCCACACACTTAGATAAGTATCTCATATTTCCACCAGACTGTTTACTGAATATCTTCATAAACAAAACTCAGCTTTCTCCTGACACAGTCACTATAACCTTTTCTCCTTTCCCTGACAACTGAGTTTCCCAATTTTGTCAATTTTTTCTCTACAGCCTCTCAGGTATCTGTCCCTTTCTTTTATTCCCATTCTCACCATTCACACTCAGCTTTTTGTGTGTGTGTGAGAAAGCAGGATTTATTAAGAGAAGAGAAAAGCTGCCACAGTGGGAGAGGCCCCAAAGGACTTGCTCGAGCTTCTTATTTTTTGCCCTTGAAAATAAAATCAGCCTTTCAAATGGCCTTGTTGCTTTCTAACACTTGCACAACAAATGACCAGAAACCCTACTGTGCCAAGGCATTCCAGATTAATCCTACTGAGGTACTTCTGATCATATCACTCTAAGAAATCTTGAGTAGTTATCCAATATTCAGGGTATCATTAATAATTATTATTATTTATGAGATTCAAATTGCTTCAAATAAAAAGGCCATGATGGCTACATTAATAAATATTTCGACAACCAATAAAAAAAAGTATGTGCTTTAACTAGGTTGTCACTGTTTCATCTACCCAAAACTATCTCTGGCTACATGACTTTTGTATTAGTCCAAGCTACCGTAACAGATTTATTTGCTATTATTATCCAATTTTACAGCCTAACCGGACAGCATATCATTCCTCAAATAAGTCTCAGTTGGCTTACTTTGACACTCAACCTCCTGGAGTTTCTGGGAAATGAGGTCTATGCCTATTCAATTATCACTGGTAGAGTTAATAACTGCAAAGATATTTACATATGCAGTAAAATACTGCTGACGCTAATGACCTAGTGATTTAATAATAGCAACTCATTTATGTAGCCAGAGATATGTGACACAGACAGCTAAATTCTGATTTAATACCTTCTAAATTAGGTGAAAAGGAAGAAAGAAGAGATCAGAACATAAGAAACCAACTACTAACTGCAACACTCTAGGACTCTATTCAGCAAAGAAAGTTACCAAATCAAAATCTTGAATTTTTTTTTTTTTTTTTTGAGTTGGAGTCTCACTCTGTCGCCCAGACTGGAGTGCAGTGGCCACTCCCAGCTACTGCAGCCTCGACCTGATGGGCTCCGGCAACCCTTCCGCCTCAGCCTTCCAGTAGCTGGAACTACAGGTATGCACTACCATGCCCGGCTAATTTTTTGATTTATTGTAGCGATGAGGTCTCGCCAAGTTGCCCAGGCAGGTCTCAAACTCACAGGGGCTCAGGCAATGCACTCACCTCAGCCTCCCAAGGCGTGGGATTAAAGGCTGAGCCACCGAAAGCCCGGCTCAAAATCTTGAATTTAAGGATCAGTTATAACTTCACATGATAAGACAAGGGCTGCCCATCAATTTTTATTTTAGTGAGTAATAACTGTTCAATAATGCATGGTCTAGTTATTTTCCTATTTCAAGGTAAATATTAAAAGAGGAGTAAGATTTTTTTTTTCCATGCACTTCAATACAAAGATGACCTCACATTTACTTTAGTAATCCTTCTTGGGTTACACAACCACTAATTCCCTCCAACAATCAGAATAAAATCACATTCTTAAAAGGAATATATATTCAGGTCAGGCATGTGTCTTATGCCTGTTAATCTCAACAACTATGAAAGGCTGAGGCAGGATTTCTTAAACCCAGGAGTTTGCGAGCAACTTGGGCTATACAGCAACACCTCACCTCTACAAAAAACATCAAAACATTGGCCAGGCATGTGGCACAGACCTATAGTCCCAGCTACTTGGGAAGCAGAAGCGGAAGGATCACCTGAGCCTGGGATGCTGAGGCTGTGGTGAGTGATCACGTCACTGTACATCACAGCACTGCAGTCTGAGAGTGAGACAACTATAACAACAAAGAATATACTCAAATGAGTCCCCAGACTGTGATAAAGTAAAATTGAATAAGCTCAGATGAATTAACTGCAATTGTCCAGACTTTGCAGGAAAACCCACTCTTAGAAATTAGCTGCATCTGAAAACAAACAAGCAGAAGGATCCAGAGAATCTAGGGTCTAAAAATTTAGTCTGGTTACCACACACTCTGGAAAATACTTCTCTTCTGGAGTCCCCAATGTTATTTCAAAGTCAGTATAAGACTCTACCCCCAAGTTGCAAGGTTCATGATCTACATCCTGAAAATTTTTAGATTAGAAAATATAGTTTATTTAAAAAGTAAATGAGAGAGGAAAAGAGAAAAAATTCACCTCCCCAAGGTAGGGAAGGGGGCCAAAGCCAGGAAACATGGCAACAGTAATACCTCCAAGAGCATATGGCCACACCAGAGTCTAGTAAGGCAGACTGCAACAGCCTGGCAACAGCCTGGATCCTGAACATTAAAAGCATATGCAGCCGGGCTCGGTGGCTCAGCCTGTAATCCCGTGCCTTTGGGAGGCTGAGGTGAGTGGATTGCCTGAGCCCGCGGGTTCGAGACCCACCTGGGCAAGCGAGACCTCATCTCTACAATAAATCAAAAAAAAATTAGCTGGGCGTAGTAGCGCGCGCCTGTAGTTCCAGCTACTTGGAAGGCTGAGGCGAAAGGATCGCCGGAGCCCAGCAGGTCGAGGCTGCAGTGGCCGGGAGCAGCCACTGCACTCCAGTCTGGGTGACAGAGTGAGACTCCAACTCAAAAAAAAAAAAAAAAAAAAAGCATATGCTTCCTGTTAAAATTTACAATTAAAAAAAAAAATGACCAGAGAAAATCTAGGAAATGCACAAAAACATTATTCTACTCTTTTATTTTAAACAGTAAGTATATAGCCAGAAGAATTCAAATCATTCTACAAAAAGGACATTTGCACACATGTTTATTGCAGCACTATACACAACAGAAAAAACATGGGCCTGGGCATGGTGGCTCAATCTGTAATCCCAGCATTTTGCGAGACCAAGGTGAGAGGATTGTCTGAGCCCAGGGGTTTAAGCAACTTGGTGAGACCTCATCTCTACAATAAATCACAAAAAATCTAGTAGGACGTGGTGGTGTGCGTCTACAGTTCCAGCTCTTTGGAAGGCTAAGGCAGAAGGATCACCTAAACCCAGCAGGCCAAGGTTGCAGTGGCCGTAAGCATGCCACTGCACTCCAGCCTGGGCGACAAGAGTGAGACTCCAAATAAAAAAAAAAAACCATGAAACCAACACTGCTGGACTGGATTTTTTTTAAATGTGGTACATATTCACAATGGAATATTATGGAGCCACAAAGAAGAACAAAATTTTGGACTTCACAGCAACTTGGATGGATTTGGAGACTAACATACTCAGTAATCTATCACAGAAACAAAGTAATCTATCACAGCAACAAAGAACTGAGTACCACATGTTCTTAACTCATAAATGAACCCTGAACACCTATCATAATACTACAAAAAAGGGATTGGCAGTAGTGGGACACTGCTGGGGAGGAGGGGCACATAACATCAATAAGGCTGCCTGATCCCAATCCTGGTGAAGTGAAGTCCAATCGGAGGCCCAAAACTCCACTCGTACCTAATTTACTTATGTACACAATCCTGAGATACTTCACAACTTTAAAATTAAATTAAATTAAAAATTTTTTTAAAAGTAAGTTAGTGATATAGCAATATTATTGTATGTACGGACATCAATCCCAGTTACTTGGGAGGCTGAAGAAAGAGGATCTCTTGAGCCCTAAAATTGAAAACCAGCTTGGGTAATAATACAGTGAGACTGCAGTCTAAATAAATAAGATAAGATAATGGGTATAATTTATTTAAATTTTATAGCTCCTGATGCCTTGACACTTTGCAGTTATCTCTCTTGGGCAAGCTGCAACACTGCATAGTTACAATTGTTTTATGCAAATATCACATTTATTAAAATAGATGTAAAAACCATTTTTTTCTGATTCTGGTTTCCCCAATTTACATTAATATCTTTTACTATTAATACTCTAAGCTCCTCTCCTTAAACTATGCTAAGAAAATCAAAATGTTATTATAATGCTAGACAAAAATCACTCAAGTTGCTAAAAAAAATCAAATAAATATCTCTGTAACAGAATTTGCCCATAGGAGGAAATGACAACAAACGGTGTTAAGTAACAGGAAGTATTTTGGGAAGAATAACTAATAATTCTGCATAGCAAAATTAAGGAGTCAATTAAGTTATTTAAAAATGAATATATAAAACCCAAGTGTGTCTCTTTTGTGGGACGGAGTAGGATACGAGGATAAGAAATCAAAAAACTAGAAGTCAGTAAACTAAAAAACAGAAAATAAAGTTCAAACATGAATTTTTAAAAGTAAAATAAAAATAACCATAAATGCCAAAACTGAAACACTCATATGGCACTATCTGATATTTTATGACAATATACTGGGAGAAAATAGATTTTAAAAGGTCTATTGGGAAACAAAATGTACGAGTATTAATCTAATAAGAGACAGACTAAAGCAATCATCAAAACAAAAATATTTTTTGAGAGAATTGTCTAATGCCCTTTTCAAACAGCTTGATGCCTAATATGTGAATTTCACATATGAATTTTTTTGCTTATTTCCAGGAACAGATCATTCTAAAGCTTATATGAATATTCTAGCATGTAAAAAAATTCACAGCTCCTTCTATAAAATCAACAAATAGCTGGGCATGGTAGCTCATGCCTGTAAATCCCAGCACTTTGTTTGGAAGGCCAAGGCAAGAGGATTGCCTGAGTTCAGGGTTCAAGACCAGCCTGAACAACATGGGTAACTTGTCTCTACAATAGATCAAAAAATTAGCTGGGACTGGTGGCACACGAATGTTGTTCCAGCTACTTGGAGGGCTGAGGCAGAAGGAACACCTGAGGCCAGCAGGTTGAGGCTGCAGTGGCCATGAGCGTGCCACTGCATTCCAGCCTGGGTAACAGAGTGAGACTCTGAATCAGGCAATAAATAAATCCAATAAATCACTAAAAACAAAACATAAGAAAACTAATTCAAACCAGTTCCAAACTCCATTACTTATTGGTTTACATCAAATACTTGCAAATGTGATCCACCTTTTTTTTTTCTGTATTTTTTTTTGGGGTCAGAGTCGACCTACAGGGCTCCAGCGATCCTTCAGTCTCAGTCTTCCAAGTAGCAGGAACTACAAGTATGTGCTACCATGCCTAGCAAATATTTTGATATATGGTAGAGACAAGGTCTCACCAAGTTGTCCAGGCTGGTCTCAAATCCCTGGGCTCAGGCAATCCTCTCACCTCAACCTCCGAAAATACTGGGATAACAGACTTGGAGTCAATGCTCCCAGTCATGATCCACCTTTTAAATAACACACACACACACACACACACACACACACACACAAACACACAAACATGTGCTCGTGTAACTTGACAAAGTAATACGGTTATTCAAGAATTCAAGTAGGGACTCAAACAGCGTATTTAACAGGCTAAAAGAGGAAAAACGTGATATTCTTAATAGGTGATGAAAACTTGAAATTCAACATTTATTTATTTTTAAGACAAGGCCTCACTTTGTTGTCCAGGCTGGAGTGTACTCACTTTAAGTCCTAACTCTGGGGTGCAAAGTGATCCCTCCATCTTAGCCTACTGCCACCCAGTTAATTTTTTTAAAATTTTATGTAGTGATTCGGTCTTGCTATGTTGCCCAGACTGGTTTCAAACTCCTTGTCTCAAGCAGTCTTCTTGCCTCAGGCTTTTCAAAGTGCTAGAATTACAGGCATGTGCCACCACAGCTAGACTCAATATTTATTTTTAACTTAAAACAAATTATTCACTCAATGGATACAGGATTTAACAGGAAAAAATCTGAGTGAGTGAGTGAGTGAGTGTGTGTGTGTGTGTGTGTGTGTAGGTGTGTGTAAACATTCAGAACCTAAAATCCAGTTCAATCTGCTTCAACATGCTGTGTCTTTACAATACCAATCAGCTCAAGGACACAGGGAAATAATTCTAGTATCACATTAAAGTAGAATACAATGTATTAAACTTAAGGTTAAAACACTAAGAACATTCTCACAAAAGTCAGAAATAGAAGCAAAATGCCTCTCAGCACTATTTTTTTATGTTGTTAAATATTTGAAACTCCTAACCAATGTAACTTGGTAAGATAAAAAATACAGGATTAATATTACAGAAGGTCAGACGTATAATCTGCCTAGGACATAACCCAGAGATCCAAACGCATCAGTTGAAAAACTATTAGCACAATGAAGTCATGAAGTATAGTAGTATGAAATTAAAATTGTTTTATGTCCATGGCTTTCTTGTGCAACAAAAACAGAATATTCCACTGAAAAGCTGCTATCTCTAAGATTATTTTAAAGAAATAAAGAAAAATATTTTACCCTTGAAAATAATCAGTAATGCCAATTTTCCCTAAATTAACCTCTGTATTCAATTAAAATCTTAGCAAATTCTGCCCTTGAATACAATCTAAGGTATTTAAGGCACTATGGCTCAAATTCAAATATTACACTTGTAATCCCAGCACTTTGGGAGGTGGAGGCAGGAGAACTGCCTGAGCCCACAGGCTGAGACCAGCTTGGGCAAAGTGGTGGCGCACACCTATATATAATTTCAGTTACTTGGAAGGCTGTAGCAGAAGTACTGCCTGAGGCCAGCAGGTCAAAGGCTGCTATAGCAGCTTTAAAAAGCTAGGAGGACTAGGCTCGGTGGCTCAGTCTGTAATCCCTGCACTTTGGGAGGCCGAGGCAAGTGGATTGCCTGAGCCCGCGAGTTCTGGACCAGTCTGGGCAACTTGGAGAGACCTCGTCTCTACAATAAATCAAAAATCAATCAGCACGCGCCTGTATTGCCGGTTGCTTGGAAGGCTGAGGCGAAAATATCGCCGGAGCCCAGCAGGTCGTCTCAGGTGTAGCGATGGGCGTACCACTGCACTCTAGCCTGGGCAACAGAGATACTCTAACTCAAAAATAAATAAATCAATAAAAAGCTAAGAAATCTGCTAACAGTCATAGAAGTACTGAAAGAGAAGCTGTATCACAGTTGTCAAACCCTCAGGTCTATTATTTGTTTCATTACTTTGTATCAGTATCTGGGATTTTAACAAATTACATTTCTTATATACATTTCAACTATTTTTTAATCTCTTAATACCTTATTCTCTGGGTTCAATTATTTTATAGTATCTTCTGCTAATCTGTTTTAAGTTGTCTGATTTTTTATTACTGTAGTCTCATTAGTTTTATGGTTGCAGAAGAAACCAAAAGTCCTAAGAATGAACACATTCAGTATGCCAGTGGTCTCTAAAGTGATATGCACGCAGCAGAGGATTTATAAAGAAAAAATCACAACTTGTTTTTACATATTTTTAAATTTCATCCTTTAAATATCTACATTATATGTGTTTAACAGTAAAGCCACTTTAGTGGCTCACATATGTAAGACTAGTTCTTTGGGAGGCCAAAGTGGAAGGATCACTTGAGCCCAGGAATTTGAGACCAGCCTGGTCTCTACAAAAAAAAAAAAAAAAATCAAAAAATAAGCTGACCTGCCTGGGCAACTTGGTGAGACCTCATCTCTATAATAAATAAAAAAAAAAAATCAGCCGGGCGTGGTCCCGCACCTGTAATTCCGGCTACTGAGGCGGAAGGATCGCCGGAGCCCAGCACGTCAAGGCTGCGATGTCCGGGAGCGGCCACTGCACTCCAGTCTGGGCAACAGTGAGACCCCAACTCAAAAAATAAAAAATAAATAAAAAATAAGCTGGGCAAGGTGGTGCATGTTTGAAGTCCCAACTTGTTCCCGTTCCTCAGGAGGCTGAGGTGGAAAGACGACTTGAGCCCAGGAATTTGAAGTTACAATGAACTGTAATCATGCCACTGTATTCCAGTTGGGTGACAGAATAAGACTCCTGATAAACTATAACTGCTTCCCACTCAAAACACGTTGTTTTGTTAATCTGATTGACAAATACTGTATATAAAAGGCAAAACAAAGTAAACACAATTATACTTTTAAGGTAAACAAGTAAATCCTGAAAAAGATAAACAAAAAGTTGGTGAAAATGAGAAAGAAATGCTCAATCAAATCACAGTCAACGACTTAAAGATATCTCTTGCACACCAATATAACTGGAGAAAGAAAAACTTCACAACAATAAACATGGGACAGACGGTTTCCAGAAAAGAATTATATAAGTATAATGACTAGCAAAAACTCTTGAATATTTTCTTGTTACTATCATTCAGTGGAGTTCAGCTATGAAGTGAAAATACCATCATCGAACTATTATATAATATATATATTATATAAAATCTGTCAGAAATCTTGCCAAAAGAGAATCTAAGACCTGATTCATTTTGTTCACTTAGAAAACTAGTTCACTGAAATTAGTTTACTGAAACCAGTCTTTACAGAGGAAAAAAAAAAAAAAAACCATCAAAAGAGTAAAGACACAACCCAAAGAATATGAAAAAATATTTGTAAGCTATGCATCCAACAAAGAACTAACATCTAGGATCTACAAAGAATTCAAACAAATTGACAGGGATAAAAACAAACAACCCTATTAAAAAGTGGGCAAAGTAAGGCACGGTGGCTCATCCCTGTAATCCCAACACTTTGAGAGGCAAGGAATATGACTGCTTGAGCCCAGGAGTTCAAGAACAGCCTAGGCAACATAGTGAGACCTCTCCTTTACAAAATATAAAAATTAGCCAGACATGATGGTGTATACTTGTTATCCCAGCTACTTGGGAATATGAGACAGGAGGATCCCATGAGCCCAAGAGAATGAGTGTACAAGCGAGCTGTGATTGCACCACTGCACTCTAGTCTGAGCAACAGAGTGAGATCCTACATAAATAAATCAATTAAACAAATAAATAGATAAATAAAAAGTGGGCAAAGGACATGAACAGACACTTCTCAAAGAAAGACATACAAGCAGTCAACAACAAACATGAAAAAATGTTCAGTTTCACTAATCAGAGAAATGAGAAATCAAAACTATAATGAGATACTACCTCACACTGGATGGATGGCTATCATTAAAAAGTTAACTTTTTGTAAAAAGGTGTTGGTGAGGCAGCAGAGAAAAGAAAACACTTCTACACTATTGGTGAGAACTTCAATCTTTGTGGAACATAATGTAGGGTTTTCTGAAGGAACTAAAAATTGAGCTACCCTACAAACCAGCAATTCCACTTTACGGAATATACCCAAGGAGCATAAATTGCTCTACCAAAAAAGAAGCCTGCATATGTATGTTCATTCACGATAGCAAATAGATGCCCACTGAAAGTAAACTGAATAAAGAAATGGTGGTACATACACACGATATACACAGCCATAAAGAACAAAATCATGTCCTTTGCAACATGGATACAGATGGAGACCATTCTAACTGAACTATCACAGAAACAAAAAACTGAAAACCACATGTTCTAACTCATAAATAGACCCTAAACTATTGGCCATGTGAGCACAAAGGGAGGGGAACAAGGGGCACACAACCATTCACTGGATACCATGCCCATGACCAGAGGAGGAAAGAGTTTGCAAGAAGACCAAACCTCACCTATGTGCAATTTATTTGTGTAGCAAATCCTCACATATACCCCACACTCTTAAATAAAAATTTTTAAAAGTGTGCATGTGCGCATATTTTTTTAAAAACTACTTTACTTTCTGGATTACAACTAAATCTGATGAAACAAAAGTACACTCATAATTTGTATTTCAGCCATAGAGATCAAAATCTCAAGCTATTTTGCATATTATAAAATTTTTGGTTTTCCATAGTGTAGCCTTGTTCTCTATCAATATCCTCAAAAAACATTAAATAATATGGTAGTGTTTTACACTCTTATTTTACCTTACTGTGATACTCTGGTTTCTTTTTGTCTAGTTTTCCTCTAATATTGTTAATTTAATGTTAAATCTCTTCATCTTAAAAAAAAAGACTTTTTTTTTTCTTATCCAACACTATACTCACCAGTTTTGTCATTCATATATCCCAGTAAAATTTAAACTTTCCTTTATTCTGGCCACCAAACCCTACATGCAAATAAAGTTTAAAAAGAAAGTAAACATATTGATTAGCTTTCACTGCTTAAATTCAAGTAATGAGGTTTAATATTTAAGAAAAATAAATGAAAAAGCAGAAGTAGAAATAATTTATAAGCCAGTGCTTAGAAAGATAGTGAGTTTAATTCAGTAAAATAAAAAGCAAGAAAACTGGCCGGGTGCAGAGGCTTAGCCTGTAATCCCAGCACTTTGGAAGGCCTAGGTGAAGAGAACTGCCTGAGCCTGGGGATTTGAGACCAGCCTGGGCAACTTGGTAAGACCTGGTCTCTACAAAAAATCACAAAAACTAGCCAGGCGTGGTGGCATGCATCTGTAGTTCCCGCTATTTGGAAGATGAGGCAGAAGGATCACCTAAGCCCACCAGGTCAAGGCTGCAATGGCTGTGAGTATGCCACTGCACTCCAGCCTGGTCAACATAAGTGAAAATCCAACTCTAGAAAAAAAAGGAGGAAAATTTACAGAAATATGAAATACTGGCTAACAGAATCCATTAAAACAGGCCATGAATTGTGACTCACACTTGTGATCCCTGCTCTTTGGGAGGCTGAAGCAGGATAATTTGAGCAAAGGAGTTTGAAACCAGCCTGGGCAACACAGCAAGACTTCACCTCTACAAAAAATAAAAAATTAGTAGAGTGTGGTAGTGCATTCCTGTAGTCCCAACTACCTGGGAGGCTAAGGAGAAAGGACTGCGTGAGCAAAGGAGTTCCAGGCTGTATTCAACCATGATTATGCCACCACTGCAATCTGGTGACAGTGAGACCTCAACTTAAAAAAAAAAAAAAAAGAAAGAAAACCAAAATATAACTATAAAATAGATTTAAATTTTTTTCTAAATAGTGACTAAATAGTGTTAAATGATCATCTTTCAAGGTAATTTTAAAAAAATCCTCCTTGCATGCTCTTATCAACGGAAAATTAAAATAAAAAGTACATATGCTGTTTAAGTGTTAATGGTTTTTACAACAGGTAAAAAAAAAAAAAAAAGTAAAGAAACATAAGGCCTTTTAACAAAACCAGCAAGAGACCAGATAATTATTAAAACCAGCAAGAGACCAGATAATTATTAGATAAAATAAATTTTAAGATAAGAAAAATTACCAGTGTTCAAATGCATCGTTTTGCTGGGCATGGTGGTTTACACCTGTAATCCCAGAACTTTAAGGGCCAAGGCGAGAGGACTGCTTGAGCCTGGAAGTTCAAGACTAGTCTAGGCAACATTGCAAGACGTCACCTCTACAAAACATGTTAAAATTAGCCATACTTGTTATCTCAGTTACTTAGGAAACTGAGGCAGAAGGATCACTTGAGCACAGGAAGTCAAGGCCACAGTGAGCTGTGACTGTGCCAGTGTACTCCAGTCTGGGAAAAGAGAAGAGACCCCCAACTCACACACACAAAAAAGCATCATTTCTTAATGCTACACAGGAAACACTGTCAGGAATATGTAATAGTCCTAAATGTAGACATCTAACAATACAGCCAAATAAAGAAGCAAGTAAATTTGAAAATATAGAGAAAAACTTAAATACTTCAGAGGTAAAAAGAAAAATAACTATAGAAATTACAATATAGTATAGTTATAGCTGAGCAATATAAAAATCTCATTTCATGTTAAAATTACACCATTCTGTAACAGTTTGCTGAAAGGAAAATTCAGTTTTCACTTCATAAGCTATAAAAAGAAAAATACTAATAGGTTAAGCCTCCAACATACACACCTACAAAAAAAACTTTAAAATGGTAGAATAAGCTCAAAAAAGATACAAGATAAAAATGATTTGAGAAGTCTAATGGAATAGGAACACTGGTGGCAAAATTAAACAAAGTTAGCAGAAAAAAGGAAAAAATTAACAATATAAAAAACATTTTGGCTGGGTAAAATGGCTCATGCCTGTAATCCCAGTACTTTGGGAGACAGAGGCAAGAGGATTGCTTGAGCCAAGTAGGTGGAGACCACCTGGGCAACATAGCAAGATCTTGTCCCTACAATAAAAAATAAAAAATAAGCCTTGCATGCTGGCACATGCCTGCAGTCACAACTACTCAAGAAGCCGAAGCAGAAGGATCACCAAAGCACAGGAGACTGAGGATGCAATGAGCCACGATCATATAAACTATATTCCAACCTGGGAGACAGTTAGACTTTTGATTCAAAAAGAACAATTTTTATAAAGTCATAAGACAAATCTATACATATTTTAAACTCCACATTTCTAGAAAACTAAAAACCGTCTAAGTAACAAAAATATACTCAAGAAACACCCAAGACTATTTGCCATGAAAGAAACTACTAATAAATCAAATGTCAAATCTACTCACAGAAAGACTCCAGGTATGGATAAATATATAAATGAATCCTACTTAACCTCCAAGAAACTAATCCTTTTTTAATAAGCAACAAGTTTCAGGAAAAAGAGAAACTCCCAAATTGATATGAGTTCAACATCAGTTTTTTTTTCAAAATAAATCATTAAAAACAGTTTAGGAAAGGAAAATTACAGGGCTGTAATAAAGTGATGTAAATATTAAATATTAAGTTGATTCAAAGTGTAAAGTTAGAAATGCAGGTCAGGGCCAGGTGCAGTGGCTCAGCCTATAATCCCAGCACTGAGGGAGGCCAAGGCAAGAGGATGGACTGAGCCCAAGGGTTCAAGTCCAGCCTGGGCTACTTGGTGAGACCTTGTCTCTACAATAAATCACAAAAACTAGCCAGGTGTGGTGGTGTGCATCTGTAGTTCCAGACGTATCTGTAGTTAGACGTATCGCCTAAGCCCAGCAGGCTGAGGCTGCAGTGGCAGTGCAGTGGCGACAAGAGTGAGACTCCAACTTAAAAAGAAAAATAAAAAATACAGGTCAGGCATGGTGGTTCAGGCCTGCAATTCCAGTACTTTGGGAGATCAAGGTGGGAGGATTGCTTGAGCCCAGGAGGACCAGCCTGGGCAATACAACAAGTCTCCATCTCTACTAAAGAAAAAAAAAACAACTAAAAATATCCAGGCGGGTTTGAGACCCACCTGGGCAACTTGGCGAGACCTCATCTCTACAATAAATCAAAAAATTAGCCAGACATGGCAGGACACGCCTGTAGTTAGTTACTTGGAAGGCTGAGGCGGAAGGATCGCCAGAGCCCAGCAGGTCGAGGCTGCGGTGGCCAGGAGCGGCCACTACACTTCAGTCTGGGCGACAGAGTGAGACTCCAACTCAAAAAAAAAAATATCCAGGCATGGTGGCACATGTCCATAGTCCCAGCTACTCAGGAAGTAGAGGCAAAAGGATTGCCTGTGTCAATGAGGTCAATCAAGGATGCAATAAGCCATGATCCTTTCACTGCACTCCAGTCTGTGTGACACAATGAGACCTCAACACAAAAACCAAACAGAAAAGTCACTGCCAAAGAACACTGAAACATTCTACCATTTAGAATTTCACTTTACACAGTTTAGATTTGTTTACACAAAGTTTTAAAAATCACATACCCCTCTAGAATACACGCACAGAGAAAAATACAACCAAAAGAAACTGGGCCAGGTGGGGTGGCTCACACCTGTAATCCCAACACTTTGGGAGGTTGAGGTGAGTGGATTGCTATAGAGTCCAGGAATTTGAGACTTGTTTGGGCAACAGAGTGAGACCTCAACTTAACAAAAAAAATCAAAAAAACTCATTAGGTGTGGTGGCCCGCACCTGAAGGTCTAGCTAGTCAGGAGGAAAACGAGGAAGGATCTCCTGAGCCCAGGAGACAGAGGCTGCTGTGAGCCATGATTGCTATGATCATTCCACTATACTCCAGCCTGGGTCACAGAGTGAGACCCTAACAAGAAAAAAGGGAGGGAGGCATTCCAGGTATTGATAAGATTTATTTGAGGAACTAGAAATTGACCTTCCATACCATCCAGCAATTCCCATCTAGGAATATACCCAAGAGAAACACAAATCTTTCTACAAAAAAGACACACACATTTATTGTTGCTCTATTCACAATAGCAAGAACATGGCACCAATCCTCCTGCCCATCAAAAATACACTGGATAAAAAAAATGCGATTGGCAGTAGTGGGAATCTGCCGGGGAGGAGGGGTACACCTCATCAACAAAGGTATAACTAACCCGGAATTGAACCTCACATCTTTAAAATAAAAAAAATTAAAAGAAAAAAAATGTGGTACACATACACAAAGGAATATCACAGAGACATAAAGGACAAAATAATGGACTTATAAGCAGATTGGATAGAATTTGATGTAATCATTCTTCATATCTATCACAGAAACAACCAAACACCACATGTTCTCACTCACAAATGGTGAACATTAATCACAAAAGCACAGGGGAGGGAAGGCAGTTGTGAGACACTGCCAGAGGGAGGGAGGGTGGGGGGGGAGCATGTAATAACACAAAGAATACCTGATCCTAAACCAGTGTAAGTGAGGACGACTTGGAGGCTCAGTGTTCACCTACACATATATTACTTATGTACCTAATCCTGATTTGTATCCCACATCTTTATAATAAGTTTTTAAAAAAGATTCCTTTGATTTCAGTGCTACTCTGCTTATTTTTCTTTTCAAATTAATTCAATGTGCATATCCTTCTAACATAGAGTCCTATTGCCAACAAGAGTGTTGGTGGTGAAGCATCCTTATTATCTTTGGAACTTTCCCTCAAGTCAAAGACACCTACTTTGCTAGTTCTGATTCTCAAACTTCACCGTCTGACAAAAATCTTTTTTTTATTTTCCCTCTCAAATGAACCATGCAAATGTATGTTAAGTTGCCTCTATCCCAAACTGGAAAATATGTAATAAAGAGATACTCAGCATATAACTAACTAACCTCTGCTTGAACCATGAAGCAATTAAACCTGCTTTTGGCAACTTTAAAATTTCCCTCAACTCTTTTAAAAGCAATTTATTCTACCAGTATTTGCAGTATTTGGATATATTAGCAACCTGTATACTGTCAATAATGGATGCAATTCATTTGAAATAAACTGACATGACATGACAAAATGAACTGAAGACCACTATAGGCAGTGAATAATACATCGTAACTGCTGCCTGAAAACCATAATTATAGAACTCTATTAACTGTAAAATACATTCCAATTTCAGGGGTGTTAAAACATAAGGGGAGCCAGGTTCAGTGGCTCAGCCTGTCATCCCGCGCCTTGGGAGGCTGAGGTGAGTGGATTGCCTGAGCCCGCAGGTTCGAGACCCGCCTGGGCAGGCGAAACCTCATCTCTACAATAAATAAAAAAAAATTAGCTGGGCGTGGTAGCATGTGCCTGTAGTTCCCGCTACTCGGAAGACTGAGGTGGAAGGATCGCCGGAGCCCAGCAGGTCGAGGTTGCAGTGGCCGGAAGTGGCCACTACACTCCAGTCTGGGCGACAGAGTGAGACGCCAACTCCAAAAAAGAAAAGAAAGTTGGCAGTGGTAGGAGGGAAGAGCTATAGGGA
>CAUYQG010057036.1:0-11191 GCA_963574415.1 Tarsius wallacei | reverse complement strand
CCCCCCCCCAAACATTTTCCTTTCTCTTCTTTAATTCTGTTGTTCAGGATGGCAGTGTTGCTTTTACTTCTGTTTGCTCAATCTCCTATTCTTCCTTATGTGGATCCTTTGGCTTTGTTCTATTCTGAAGCTGGACTTTGGGTTTGGGACTGTACTTTTTGCAGTATTGCGATTTAATTGAGGAGGGAGCTGTGATTTAAAATCTATCTGCAGATCCCAGTGTCCACTGACAGGTGTATGGGCATACTGGAACCCACTTCCCACTGCCTTACAATCTGTCTATGCAATTGGGTAATATATTTGCTCTTTGAAGGCAAAATGAGGTAAGAAAAAGCAAAATAATGGGAAAAGGAAGGAGAGAGGGCAAGAGGAAGGTGGAGAGAGAGAAGAGTAAGAGGAAAAACAGACAGATGTGCTGACTAACAAAGGAGAAGAGACACAAAGACAGAAAAGAGAAAAAAAAAACTGAAACTTACAGACAATCATACAAACACACAAAACAACACCGACCTCACTATTGATGTACTCATCCCATACACAAACAGGAAGTCCAAAGAAAAAAATCAGTAAAATAACAAAAACAAAGCAAGTATGAAATCATTATCAAAAACAGAAAGAGAGAAAAAAAGCAAAACAAAAAACAGACAAAAATTAGCAAAACAAACAGAACAAAAATAAAAATAAAAACAAGGATTCAAACTTCCTCTGAGGTCATTTTTGTAAGTTCAACATCTTTTCAGATCTGATCTCTGGCTCTCAGTGCAGACTGATGTGCTCACAGCTTGAGTCAGATGCCCCAGGACTACTGTGGGAGGAGGGTGAATCAGATCTGGACTCACCTGGCTTGCTGCTTGCCAAGTCTGCCAATCAGATCTGACCTGTGTCTGACCCAGCACGGGGGAGGTGCTTCTGTCTCAGTGTGATGAGATTACCTTAGGTCCCAAGTTGGAGGCTGGGCAGAGCTGGGCGGAGCTGGGTGGGGCAATACACATCTCTGCCTGGTTCTGGGACAAAGAAAATGGCTGTGGTCAGCCTCTCCTCACCGGGCATGGGGCTCCTCTCTGACTCTCCCCAATCTTCTCTCTCCACTGATCAGATCTGGGGTTCCGGCTGATCTGCTATAACAGATGATAGTGTGGGCCAGGCACCAGGTGATGAGAATCAGCTGGATTTGGCAGGCTCTTCTTAGGAGAGTCCTGTGAGTAGCAGATGATCTTGTACATCCATGCTCCAATCTCAGGGTGGAGGGGACTTGCAGTCACCCTCAGAGGGGGGCTCCTGGTGCATAAACCTGAGTCTCCCCTCAGACGGACTTTCACGTTCCCACCAGCACACACCTACTCACGCAAAGAGTCTTTATGAACATTTGCTTTTGCAGAGACCCTCACAGTACAACCTGTCCAGTCACCATCTTAAGCTCCACCTCTCATTGTTCATTCATTTCATATTAATGAAAGCAGTTGAACCTAGAACAAAAAGGGTACTGATTCCAAAAAAATTCTCTATTATTGTAACACATTTTCATACTTATTTCTTAGATTTATATATTACATAAAATTATAATTCAAATGTTGTATATGCAGCCATGTGATCTAGTTAGATTGTCTTGTTACCTGTACTTTCTTTCTCCTCTGTCACTATTAATACAGATTTCATTTTACTACAGATCCCCCAAACCCACCCACAGGGATTTTTAGCAATTTTCATCCAGAAAGTGAGAGGCAGAATGAGTTGAAGGCAAATTTGTGGTATGAGCATTTTTCTCAAGTTGAATCAATTGTTATGACTCTCACAGTGATGAAGTGTGAGAAATGAATATAGTGATTACTTAATGGGCTCTCAACTTTTAAATATTTTATTCAGTCAAGCAGTTTCAGACTTTTAATTTTCTTATGTAGGCCAACCACTTAATATTGAAATTCACTTATGTATAAACGGAATGTATTCCTTCCACAGAGCATTTGTACTAGGGCCCTAGTTACAAATTTGTCCTTGCCAGTTTTTGTTAGCCATGTTAAGCCAAGCTGAATCATGGATAACATAAATGAGTATTAGATCAGCAAGGACAGAAGCAATCTTCATAATGGGCTAGAAGTTATAGCCCATGGGAGATGAGATGGTCAGAAACCAAACTCAAGTTAAAGCTGACACAAAGGTAGCCAGTAGGAGCCAAAGGACTTAGTGGATAATATTCTCATTAAATAATTGCTTCCAATTTTCTGGTTGACAGGAAGCTTAAAAAAATGAAGTAAAAGCATATGCATCTTAATGTCTAGGAATTGGTAAGCAAAAATTTTTATTTGATAACTAGAAGATGTAAAATATCTTCAAATCTAGTTTAAAATAAACTATATAATGATGCCTGAGTGTTATATTATTCTATATAGCAATATAATATATATCTTATAGCCCTTGTTACAATATTTTTTTATACTGTTAGGGTGCTATTGAACTCAGAAAACAGAATCTCTCTTACCTTCTTTCGATCTTCTTTCATCTGCTTCTATTTCTTCCCAAGGTAGACCTTAGAAACTAAAAATATAATCTTCTCCTGCCAATGACCATAAATAAATTTTCTGACATACCTTGTCTGATTGTAGGCCTTGTCTCATAGGCCCTTGTGTCAGAAGAGGTTCTGCCCCATACCCTAGAGGAAGAAATGCTGTGCAGAGAGGTCAAGACTTTGAACAGCCAGGCCTTGCTGGGTTTCTCCACTTATTCTATTAGGAAGAGATCATACCCTTTTTGTTTGATCATATATCTACTCAGTTGTCCACTATGCCTGTTCAATAAAGTCTCCGTGAAAAGCCCAGCAGGACAGGGTCCGGAGAGCTTCCTGATAACTAATATGTAGAGATTCCTGGAGGGTAGATCCCTGAGAAGGACATGGAAGTTCCTCGCAAACCCCTTCTCACATGCCTCACCCTATGCATCTCTTCATCTGTATCCTTTGAAATAAAATGACATACATGTTTCTCTGAGTTCTGTGAACTGCTGTAGCAAATTAATCAAACATGAAAAGGGTATTATTGGCACCTCAACTTATAGCCTGTTAGAAGCAGAGACAAAATAACCTGGTGCTTACAAATGGCATCAGAAGCAGGGGAGGTAGCCTTGGGGACTGGGCCCTCAACTTGTAGAATTTTACACTGTCTCAAGGAAGCTAGCTTAAAAATTAAATTAGAGGACATGTAGCCGGTGTCTACTGCAGAATTGATTGCTCATTTGGTATGTGGGGAAATATCTTGCTCATTTTGTCTAGAAGTTTTCTGTGTCACTTATTGTCAAGTATCAAAGAAATTGAGTTTGGTTTTTCCTATATTCTTCTCTTTCTATTAAATTTTTAAAAATCTAGTATTTAAAAAAGCTCTTCTTTCTAGTAAATATTAATTGAGTTAGAAAAGTTTGATCTTAGAACGTATGTTTTAGAAAAATGCACTTAAATGAATTTTTTGACATCTTCTTTTACTCCTCATTTAAATAAGAATAATTTAATCAACTTATTTATAACAGCCATGGTGTTGATATTATACTTTTTATTCTACAATGACATTTAATATCTTGAAATATTAAAGAAAATATGCTCACTAGGGTTTATTTTAATAATTATAAGCCATTTTCTTAAAAATAGAAATATTTTGGGAAACAATTTCAAACTTTGATAAAGCTTTATGCAAATTAAATGCATTTAACTTATCTATGATGTCTTTTCTCACAGAAATGTTGAGCTACCACATGAGGAACAGATTCTCAGAGAAGTCTTCTAAAAATTCCAAAATTTCCATGGTAATGAAAAATAAACTTTTGTTTAGCCATTGATATTTTGGAATTGCTCTTCCTTCATTTTGCATTCCCTTTATCTGAATGCATGAAGGAGACCAGAACATAAGCTGACAAGGTCCTTGTGTTCTTGACTTGTGTTCAAGGAACCAAGCCTGTACTTCCTCATCTCGGAGCAGATGTGATATGGGGAGCAGACAAGCACTGCCACTGTAGCAGGCCTTGAGTTCCCCAGGCTTGTAGGCAATGGTTTCACCTGGAAGCTCTGCATTCTAGCCAAAGGCAGGTGAGGGATGTAGCCTGTATCTAAGATCAGCATAAGCTGATCTTAGATAAACAAAAAGATAAACACAGAACAGCTCGCCTTCTAGTAACAACATAATTCCACTGTGGTTCGCTCATCTCCCCTAACCTTGATTTGTTAATTTATAATAAAGCAAAGCAACATGACGTCAATCACACCTGGCCCAGATGCCTGGCCCAAAAGCTGATACTGCTTGTTTTTACGATAATCCCTTGTACAGTTTTGCCCTATATAAGATGCATGTTAAATAATAAACAGGCTCTCACCTATTGAGGAGAGAGACCTCCCAATCCCTCTATCTCTTGTCTTTCTTTCTCATTCCCTCCCCCCACCTCAGGCCCTGCTCTGTGGAGGCTGGACGTCAGCAAATGCACAGTACCATATTATGCTGGTTCTCATCCATTGAGGATGTTGAAGTGAATATATCTCCTTTCTCTCCATGTATGTTTATCAAATTAAATGATCAACCACACAAGAAAGTGATAAATTGCCTCTTCCCCCCTTTTTAAACTTCTTGGAGAAATTACTAGAAAACCATTTTTCATTTACCAATAAACCTACTCATACACAGACATTTGTGAACGCATCTTATCCATTCAACTGCATTGAAAAGTCTCTAGAGGGGAAAAATACCTTTAGCATTTTTATATTAATATTCTTTATGTAATTTATAATTTCTACATAATAAAAATCTTAATAGTGTTAAAATTTGTCCTTCATGTGATATAGTTTCAGAATATCTCACTGTCATATTGGTTCTGCTTTGGTAGAGCTGAAGTTTATAAAGGTTCATTTTGAAATGTGTTTTAAAATATGTTTTCCAGAAATGAGTATACTATTTTTAATATAATACAATAATGTTAATATCTATGTTATCATTTAGTTTTTTGCTCAACTTTTAAAAAATTTACTCTATACAATCTTAGACTACATTAGATCTGACAACAATCTTGTAATATTAAAGGGTGTTATTGAGTTTTCATTATCCAGGATGCATTTCTTATGGGGAAATCACTCCATTCCTTGGAAAATGGTCAGTAAATTATCTTGCATAGATTATTTTTAGGGTATACAGAGTATCTGCAAATCATCAGGCACTGCAGTTTTGACTAGAAATTATGTCTGGAGTTTAAAGTTGATAAACAAGACTATAAAACTACTGAGCATAACCTGTCAAAGAAATAAAAATGTTCCTGGAATGTGATAAAGAAAACTTGTTCAATAGTCTACCTTGATTCCAGCATGCCATTTCATAGGGGGGAAATCGCTTTTAAAAAGACTGAAGTTCTTATCGGTAAAACTCAAAACTCTATTACACAGTGGTTTTATAAAAGCCATTTCTGATGCATAAATGTTTTTATGGTATTGTTTCTGTAAATATATGTCTATATATTTAAGGTATGTATTCACAGTGATTCCTTCTTACCTCTTTATTCATAAGCAAATCATAAGAGAAAGAGACAGAGCTATTATAAATGACCTGTACTGGGAATATATAATTGAAAACAAAATCTTCCAAACAAGAAAATCTTTCCACAAAAATAATACAAAAATGTTTTATTTTAAAATTAACATTAAACCAAACTGTATTGTGCATCACAGGCAATACACTAAGAGACTGCCAAAACAGAAAGAAATCTCACCGTTTCCTATAATCAAGAATATACAAGCCTTTATTCACTTGCTTGGAAGATAAACAATAACTAGTCCTGAGGAAGGGGACTTGTCAGCATTATTTGTCACAAGTAGTTTATTCTAGATTTACTTGGTAGCTGGGGTGACTATTAGGGTTATCTTACTGGGCTTATCTAGAAGAAAATCAAGTTTCTCATATTTTTATGTCAGGCAATAGCTAGCTTTGCAATTAGAATCAAGGTTTTCACTGAAGTTAGGCTCCTATCTCCCCAGAAAAATTGGGAGAAATGGATGCTATGCCCTTTATGTTTATAAGTCCTTGAGAAACACATTCTTAGGTCATAAGCCTTAAAAATAATTATTCAGCTTTGAAAATAATTTATATGCATTTCAAAAAGAGAAAAAACTACTTGCAATTAATGAGTTTTTAGAAGAAAAAACAAGGGGAGAAAAATGTCCTTTGTTATTTTTAATTGGAAGAATTAATTTATTTTTAATTTGTATTTGATTTTACAACTGGAATATAATATTGAATAAAATTACCTGTAACTGTCAGGCTTCCCCTTTCTCTTCTCTTAATTCTGTTTAAAACCAATAATAAATTCCAGTGAATTAGTAATAAAATTGTGTTTACTTCCATCTCTACATAAATTAATATTTAATTTAAATTTTATATGTTCTGAACAATACTCAGTTGTCTCTAATACTTCTATTTACCTTCTGCACACAATTTTCAATACATAAATACTATATTCTAGTATATAAATAAATCAATCTCATTATATAAAGTCCATAAGAATTATGTCATATAAGCTTTTGAAGACAGAGCATACCAAAGCCAAATAAACAACAATTTGCAGACATGTTGCTATTGCTACAAAATATTATTTTTAGATTTATAATTATCCTAGATAAGCAATGATTCTCTTAGGTATTTCAGTAAGTATAATTTAATACCAATGATATTAGGTATGGTTTTATTGCTGAAATTATTCCCTGAAATATTATTAGTAGGTAGTTAGGACAAAAGCTTCTCCATATACATTTTATTGAAACTTAAGTTTCTGTAAGCGTCATAAGAAATTATACTCAAAGCTATAATTATTTTGAGACATGCCTGTCAAATGTCATTGTGTCCACTAAATTGCTTAGGTCTGTCAAAGCAGATTACAGTGCTTAGTCAAAGATTTTCATTGTGGTCAGAATCTTTTTTATTTATACTTTAAGTGTATAATGAGCTAAGTTCTTTTCTTCCTTGTTACAAAAAAAGCTGGTCCTGGAACAACTCGTTATTTGTATTGGTAATTTGTTATTTATCAAAATATAATAGAACACAGTCTAATATTTATGACCCATCATAATCATACAATTTTTATATTCTGATAGATTTGGGGTACATGCAGTTGCCTTTCTGTTAATTTTGAAACTTAGTGCCAAAGAAAATGAAAGCCAAGAAAAAGAGTAACAATGACTACATACTATTTTTAGAGTCGCAAGATGATCCTTTCTGACAAAAGAGATTAACAAAGAGACTTGACTACTTGAATGGTTTGTGTACATGATCTGAAAATTGTCCGCAGGCCTTTCTGTGGTTAGCATAGTGAGAGTAGAGATGCAAAGAATCCTTCAGGAGAACTGAGCAGTATGTCCTAGTCTATTAAGAAAGAAAGAAAGTCAGCATTTGAACATTGCAACTAAGTTCCTGATCTTTCAAAAATATCATAGAGAACTTAAACGTAACAATTTTTGAGCTATTAAATATGTAGTATCCACTTCAAAGATCTATTATAATAAAATTTATACTCTTTTGATTGAATTCAATTACTTGTCATCATTCAGCCAATGGTTTAATACATTTTACTCTCTTTTTCCTTTTTTAAGTGGATGATTCATTTCACAGAAAACTACTCTTTAAAAGTTGTATTGAAATTTTTAAACTAAGAGCCTTATCTCTTTAGTTATTTTATTGTCATTATTATTCTATTGTCCATTGGTGTGACTGAACACCATACAATCTCAAGAAATATTTGTCGAGTCAAAGAGTTTGTGTCTGCAGTTTCTGTAGATATTTCAGAGAAAGAGAGAGAGAGTTCTAATTTTATAATTTTATTTCATTCATTGTGGCTCCCAGTGCTCATATTATCAAAAATATTTGAAGAGAGTTTAAGAAGATAATCTAAACAGACATAAGCAGCAAGAGTTGTACCATGTATCAGCCCAGCTTTGAGAAACATGTCCATTGATGCACACCATCAGTTGCCTTTACCACGTCATTCCTCAGAGGAATTTCCTCATAAAATTCTTCACAGCATCATACAAATTGAAAGCATGAATTGTTATTTCTTGTAATGTATATTTACATATTTTTCATCTTTCTAAGCTCATGTGATTTGAGCAAGTAGGAATCCACGCCCAAGACACAGGAGCAGGCATATATAAATTTATATATGTTCTGAACAATACTCAGATTGCCTCAGATGCAATACTCAGATTGTCTCTAATACTTTTATTTGCTTTCTGCACATAATTTTCAATACATAAATACTATATCCTAGTATATAAATAAATCTATCTCACTCTAATAAAGCCCATAAGGATTGTGTCATATAAGCTTTAGAAGACAAACCACACCAAAGCAAAATAAACAATAATTTGCAGACATGTTGCTATCTCTACAAAATATTTATAAAGAGTTTATTTATTTAAAAAATGTGTAGTTATTTTTACATGTTTAAACTTCAGTAAACCTCAAAGTACTTTCTGTTTGATGCAATACACTGATTGAGACACTTTTTCCACTGCTCAAAATAGTTTTTGAACTTGTCAAATTTGATGCCTTTTAGTGCTTCTGCCATTTTTTATTTTACCTCTTCCACATTAGCAAAATGTGTCCCTTTGAAGACTTTTTCAATAAAAAAAGTTGCTTGGGGTGAGATCAAGTATGTAAGAAGGGCGGGACATGGGCGTCATGCTGTTTTTGTCACAAAGTACTCAGCACTTAGGTGGTGTGGGCATATGCATTCATGAAACATCCATCATGAAAGAATCTCCAAATTAAAGGTCACTGAAGCCAAGTGCAGTGTCTCACAACAATGCTAGCTGGTACACTGATGCTGATGAATTCTTAGAACACTCACCTAATGGGGGAACCTGGTACTACAAGGGCTTCTCCTTCCAAAAAATAATTCTGGGTTTTAGGGAGACCTCTCATACATTCTAAGCAAAATATTTCATTTTTCCTGCCACACTGATTCATTTAAAGATTGCTTTTGACTCAAACCTGTCTAAGGTGACTCAAACTGAGACTTTTTTTAGAATAACAATTTAGTAAATTGACATTCTATTTTAGGACCCAGAAGAGACAATAAGAGCATTGCTTATTTACGGGGTGGCAAGCTTCAAAATGCATTTTGCCAATAAAGAACAGAGAGACTGCCTACAATTGAAGTCAACACAGGGAGGCAAATCCAAGAGAGAGATGGAAACTCTGTCCTGATCTTATAATTTCAGCATGTGGATCTAGCCAAGTAAGCGCCAATCAGAGCTATTTGCAGTCCTTTATATTACATGTGCCAGTTTAAGATGAGTTTTGGTCACCTGAAATTGAAAATTCAAATGTCTAATTAGTCCTTTAAATGTCCAAATTTGCCTGGATTCTTGGTATAGATGCAGTCGATAATGACTCTGGGATTGATTGCTTTATGCTCCATATCTATGACTATTTCTGATATTTTTAAAAGTATTTAAACCAATTTAAAATATTGCCTTATCATTTTTTTCTTCATTTTAAAAAATTGGGACAAGGGAAGGCAGCCTGGTATGGAACTGTTTCATGGTTATATCAGTTTTAAAAATTCCTGGATTATTGAAATTTGTCCAGTAAAAATGTTTACCATTTGAAGTTGATCAATTCATAGATTTATTAAGTTTTTGTGCATAAGAATCATTATAATAGTTGTTACTGAGAATTGTATGCTAAATTTTATTCCTACCTTTGGGATGTTCATGTATTAAATTAAAACATATTAAAGGAGTATTAAATAATATTCTGTATTTAGAACATTTACATGAATATACAAGATATTATATAAAAATGAAACATGAAAACATACAAACAACTTATGGTTTCAAAGCAAAAAATTGCACTAAAATTAAACAGTTAAAAAAGACTTCATTAAGCCTAGTGAAATAGGAACCAGATGCCAGAACTCAGTCTGGGCTCAACTCTACTGAAAAAACAAAACAAAACAAACAAACAAAAAACAGCAGAGGGATCCATAAAAGCTGATTGGAAAGAAGAGAAAGGGAGATCTTAGGTCACTGTGCTTGCTAATCAGCCATACCCAAAGGAAAAGTAAACTTTCTGATATCTTCATGACAGGAGATAGTTTTACAACTTGGAGTAAGATGTCAGCCAAAGTTACCCTCCTACTCTTCCATAGATAGAGAGGATGTGGGCGGAGGTGGGGGTGGGGATGATTTTTGATGATTGTATTTCAAAGGGATGGTTTCCAGGTCCTTTAGGAAGACAATGCTAGACTGTAAATCCAGTAAGAAGCTTTAAAAACAATTTACATCTAAAAGAGACAGAGGAAGAATCCACAAGTTTTTTTAAGTAAGAGTCCCAAGAATACAGAGGTTATAGGGCCTAGAGTCAGGGCTAAACCTGTCTACAGTTTAGTCAAGATAAGAAAAATGTTAAAGCCATCTTGCTCTATAGATACAAATCACTTATGACAACCCAACTAGAGCCTGTAAAATTCATACAAGTTTGCATGCAAATAAAATACAAAGTGCAAAGCACATTTAAGTTATCATTAGTTCTTAGTTCTATTACCCATTTCTTATCAACTGCATTTGAATTCTTTTATACTCTGAAAGTTCAAAGCAATACCTTTCAATACAACATAAATGTCTCACCACTAGTTTGGAATTGACTTGCATGTTACATTATGAACAATTTAAATCTAACAAAAGTATGATGCTTAATGTTGAAACTTACTGTATTGTATGGTGGAAATTACTTTTTTTAAAAACGGACTTTTTGTCTAATGAACTGTGAATAATGAAGTTTTATTAAAAAGCCTAATTTGTTTAGGTACATGCACTGTCTAGTTATCTAATTATTCTGGCAAAATTACAAACAGAGAAACCTGAATGTGTTAAATTAAGAAGGTCACTGAAATAATTAAGAGTGGTGAAGGATATTATTAATACTTTACAGGGGAGAGTAGTACTTGTTCTCCCATGTCCAGGCTCATGTTTCTACTGACAATTTTTTTTTTTTGAGTTGGAGTCTCACTCTGTCGCCCAGACTGGAGTACAGTGGCTGCTCCCGGCCGCCGCAGCCTCGACCTGCTGGGCTCCGGCGATCCTTCTGCCTCAGCCTTCCAAGTAGCTGGAACTACAGGCGCGCGCTACCACACCCGGCTAATTTTTTGATTTATTGTAGAGATGAGGTCTCGCTTGCCC
>CAUYQG010057035.1:0-20532 GCA_963574415.1 Tarsius wallacei | reverse complement strand
AGGAGACATACAAGCAGCCGACAGATACATGAAAAAATGCTCAGCCTCACTAATCATCAAAGAAATGCAAATTAAAACCACACTGAGATACCACCTAACTCCAGTCAGGATGGCCATCATCACTAACTCAAAAAACAACAGATGCTGGAAACAATGTAGAGAAAAGAGAGCACGTCTACATTGTTGGTGGGATTGTACAACCTCTGTGGAAAACAGTGTGGCGATTCCTAAAAGACCTAAAAATCAGCCTTTCATATGACCTCGCAATCCCCATTCTGGGAATATACCCAGAGGAACTCAAATCACTCTATGAAAAAGATGTACTTTGAACAGAGTGAAGTTGGCCTCAGGACAGAGTGAAAGAGATGGCAGAATAAATGTATTCTTTTACCCAATTTTAAAAAAAAGTTAAAAATTATCCCTTGGTTGAGCACGGTGGCTCAGCCTGTAATCCCAGCACTTTGGGAGGCTGAGGCAAGAGGATTGCCTGAGCTCGGGGGTTCGAGACCAACCTGGGCAATTTGGTGAGACCTCGTCTCTACAATAAGTCACAAAATTTAGCAGGCGTGGTGGCATGCGTCTGTTGTTCCAGCTACTTGGAAGGCTGATGCAGAAGGATCGCCTAAGCCCAGCAGGTTGAGGCTGTGGTGGCCGTGAGTGTGCCACTGCACACCAGCCTGGGTGATAAAGTAAGACTCCAACACACACACACACACGCACAAATTATCCCTTGATGACCTTGGAGCCCACAAGGAAGACCTTGGCAAATAAATGGAACAAGCATATTTTCTATCATAGAGATAATATGATGAATAGCTCTTAAATTAAGCAAACTGATCTTGTGTTTATATACTTTATGCTTATAATAATATTAGCAAATGAATTTCATAGAAGCAATTATATAAGATTATGAGTTATTACAAATTTTTTTTGAAGTTGTCAGAATCAATAAAGAATTGTTCAGATTTAAACTTTTTGAAAAGGTCGGACGCAGTGGCTCATGCCTGTAATCCCTGCAGTTTTGGAGGCAGAGGCTAGAGGATTGCCTGAGCCCAGGGGTTTGAGATCAGCCTGGGCAACTTGGCAAGACCTCATCTCTACAATAAATCAAAAAACTAGCTGGGCACAGTGGCACATGCCTGTAGTCCCAGCTACTTGGAAGGCTGAAGCAAAAGGATCACCTGACCCCAGCAGGTAGAGGCTGCAGTGGCTGTGAGTATGCCACTGAGTTCAGTCTGGGCAACAGAGTGAGACTCTGACTCAAAATAGATAGATAGATAGATAGATAGATAGATAGATAGATAGATAGATAGATAGATAGATAGATAGATTTAATTTTCTTGAAAAGATATTTATAAACTCCTTTGTTCCAGGAAGGATTTAAGGCAGGTAAGTCTCCTGAATTAATATACATTTTAATACCTCAGTTTTAAAACAGGAATTTTTCTCTTCTGTCTTATTCCTGCCAAAAGTTTAGCATCCAAATCTAATTATGAGAAAATACCAGATAAACCCATGGTGAGAGTCATTCCAAAAAACAAGTGGCCTGTACTCTTCAGAAAATGCCAATGACATGAAAGAAAAAGAAGGCCTCAGACACTTCTCCAGAATAAAAGAGATTACAGGGACGTGAACACTGGTCACAACAAGTGATCTGAAATTTCACTATAAGGAATGTTACTGGAACAACTGGGAAAAAATACAAGTGAGGTTTATAGATTAGCTATAATAGTATTAGTATTTATTTCCTGAGTTTAATGACTGTGTTGCGTCTATGTAAGATGACGCTCTTGTGCTTTTGTGTGGGAATGGGAAGGAGAGAGGGCGTGAGCACATATGATAACATGTGAACACCTGGAGGGATACTAGGTGAAAGGTTTGTGGGAATTATTTGTCCTTTTCTTGTAGCATTTCTCTAAGCCTGAAACCATATCAAAACCAAAATATAAAGAAAAGACAAAGCAGGAATTTATTTATTTTGAGTCAGAGTCTCGCTCTGTTGCCCAGACTTGAGTACTGTGGCACAATCATGCTACTGCAGCCTCAATCTGCTAAACTCGAGTGATCCTTCTGCCTCAGCCTTCCAAGCAGTTGGAACTACAGGTGCATGCCACCACGGTTAATTTTTTTGATTTATTGTAGAGATAAGATCTTGCCAAGTTGCTCAGGTTGGTCTCAAACCCCTGGGCTCAGGCAATCCTCTCACCTCCACCTTCCAAAGTGCTGGGATTACAGGCGTGAGCCACTTCTTAATAAGGTTTAGATACAGTAAATGACGGCTGTGTGTGATTCTCCCTTATTCCTCTTATGATCTGGTGGACAGAGCAGCTTACTGAAGGGGACCCACAGACTCACAGGGTTACTCTGAACAAGAGTGAAGTATCATCTGCAAGGCAAAAATGTGCAGTGACTGTCCCAGCAGCCACCGTTAGGCAGAGAGCACTGTGCTCTAATGAACAGTGAAGTAGGAGGCTCTCAAGTATCTTCACCTGTGCAATCACAGAGTCGCGCTCAAGAACCAGGAGTCAATACACATCGGTTTGATTGTTTGCTTTGACTACTACATGGCGGCAACCTATTATTATTCCTGTTTTGCAAAAGAAAACATACAACCAAAGATGCACAAATGTAGAACTATTTTGCTTAAGCTATCCAATGAGCATGCCGTATAGTTGCAATTATCCCCAAATTCATCACTCTAGTTTATTACTTTATGTATTGAGTTTGCCATCAACAGAGAAGTTCTTATTCTTCCCACATTTCATGTCTGTCTCTCTAGTGCTTCACTTAGGCTCCCATGAGGCCACTGTGAGCACTTGGCCATACCTACTCCTAGATACTTAAGAGAGTGGCCAGAGAGTTTCTTCTGTGTGTTTTTTTTTTAAGTGCAGGGGAGTCTGGGTGGAGGGGCTCATGCCTGTCATCCCAGCATTTTGAGAGACTGAGGTGGGAGGATCGCTTGAGGCCACAAGTTCAATACCAGGCTGGGCAATATAGCAAGACCTTATCTCCACAAAAAATAAAAATAAAAAAATGAGCTGGGCATGGTGGCACATGCCTGTAGTCCCAGCTACTTGGGAGGCTGGGGAGAAAAGATCACTTGAGCCCAGGAGGTCAAGGCTGTGGTGAGTCCTGCCACTGCATTCCAGCTTGGGCAATAGAGTGAGACCCCAACTCAAAAAATTTAGTTAAAAAAAAAGTGCAGGGGAACACAATACCATCAAAGACTATTTGCTAGTGAATTAAACATGAAAGCTGAGGCCTCATAGGGGCAATTCTTCTCCACTTCAAATTGTAAAAGGAAGGTGAATCACAATTATTTGTAAGATCAATGAAAGCAGGCTCGAAGAACCAGAGAACCTTGGTCAAAAAAATGTTCCTTGTATGGTCCTCCAGGAATTCTTCCTGCACCAGATGCCTTCAATAAAAATAATAATTTTAAAAATTCTGTTCATCCGGGTTATCTTAAACTGTGTAAATTTTCAAAGATCTCATCATTAAGCTGTAAATGATGAAGACGTTTGACTTGTTCTCACACTTGAGGACAAACCCTTTGGGTTTCCTTTTCTAAAGTAACTTAAATTCAATAGCTGTATTACATACCAAAGAGGCAGAACGCTTTGTTCTAAAGCGCAGTTGCTGATCAAAGGACTCTGAAAGTTCCTGTATGTTGGAATGGGATCTTCCTTTTGATTCCAGTGGCTCCTTGAATGACCCATCCCCTGAATGTTTTCTGTAATTCTGCATGTAAGTACGACGTCGGAATTCCTGGTCCTCATGAGAATGCCTTCTGGGAAGGCCATCCGGTGGTGTCATTTTGGAATGCACAGGAAGCTGGAAATACAAAAAAACTGTATAATCAAAGAGACTGTACAGTATTAGCACAGAGGCAGGATGTCTATAAACTACTAACTAAACAAATTGCATGTTGAACTGAAATTTTATCTTCTTGATCTGTAAGACCTTCAACAATGAGGCAGCAGAGTCAACTGGTTAAAACATTAAATAAACATCCCAAGACTAGTTTTGTTGCTTGCTACTTCACAATTACAATGAGGTAGGGGTCCCTCTGCAAAAGCAAAAATGCAGAGGCAAAAGTCAGGAAAAAGAAAATATGTTTCTTCTTGTTCTTATATAAGTTGCTTTACTTCTCATTTTTATAAGTTACCCTACTTCTTGTTTTTAGGTAAATTACTTCCTGGTTCTTTTTACTCTTTTCACGGGCTTTTCACTTGGGTGGGCTACATGTTCAACCTTTTGGAGTAATTCAATCAGGAGAATGATCTTGTAAGCCAATCAACAAACAGGACATGCAAATGAAATAATAAGTAAAACAATCAGTGTGTAACATGTAACGCTAACTGCAGCCTTGAGCTGCAATCAGATGAATAATGCCAAACTACAAACTTCTAAGGGAGACAAGAGGTAACAATGTAAAGAAATAATTTATAAGACAATGCCTCCCTGTGTTCCACTGAACTGGTGCCGGCATGAATAAACGCTGTTTCCTGGCAAAGTTGTCTCTGTGTCCCATCTCTGTCTGTAAAGATTCCCGCTACACTAAAATAAAACACTCCAAGACTTAAACTGATATTTAAAATTAAATTCCAGAATGATTTTTTTCAATTTCAATGAAGGCCCAATTGTTAAAGAAATAATACAAATGAGTATTTTTATGGGGAGAAAGAATTTCTAAGCAAAAGAGCAATGGAAAAAGTCATAAGGGAAAAAATAGCTACATAACAATAAAGTTAATGTGTATCAAAAGCAATATAAAGAAAATTAAACCATAGACCAAAAACTTTTTTTTATTTGAGTTGGAGTCTCACTCCATTGCCCAGACTGGAGTGCAGTGGCATGCTCACAGCCACCCCAGTGTAGACACGCTGGGCTCAGGCGATCCTTCCTCCTCAGCCTTCTGAGTAGCCATAACTACAGGCGAGCGCTATCACACCCAGTTAATTTTTAAATTTATTGTAGAGATGAGGTCTCGCCAAGTTGCCCAGACTTGTCCTGGAATTACAGGCTTGACCGGGCTCGGTGGCTCAGCCTGTAATCCTGCACTTTGGGAGGCCGAGGTGAGGGGATTGCCTGAGCCTGCGGGTTCGAGACCCGCCTGGGCAACTTGGTGAGACCTCATCTCTACAATAAATCAACAAAAAAATTGGCCGGGCATGGTAGCGCGCGCGCCTGTAGTTCCAGCTACTTGGAAGGCTGAGGCGGAAGGATCGCTGGAGCCCAGCAGGTCGAGGTTGTGGTGGCCGGGAGCGGCCACTGCACTCCAGTCTGAGCGACAGAATGAGACTCCAACTCAAAAAAAATAAATTAATAATAATAATAATACAGGCTTGAGCCACAGTGTCCAGCCCCAAAACTTTTTTTAAATTCGCTACATATAACTAATGTTCAATAAACATCCGAAGATCAGGTGTGGTGGTCCAGCACTTTGGAAGGTACTGAGGTGGGAAGACTGCTTGAGAGTAGGTGCTTGAGACTAACCTGGGCAACATAGCAAGACCGCATCCCTACAAAAATATAAAACCAAAAAAAATTATAACAATAAAAAATAAATACATACCACATATACAAAGAAGTCATATAATATAATGACATCAGTCATTAAAGTCACAATTGAAAGAGAATGGAGGACAAACTTCTTGAAAGAATTATGACATTTGCCCTCTCAATTTCCTTCACTCCCAACCCACTCCAATCTAGCTTTTGCACCCACAGCTGATCTTGAACAGGACATTGGTCTCCATGTTGCCAAATTTCATGCACTTGTGGGTCTTTATCTTAATTGTTCTGTGGCATTCAACTCAATCGCCCATTTAACCCTTCTCTAAACACTCTTTTTCCTTATCTTCTACTGAAATGAGCTAAATCAGTTAATGAAATCAAATTGCTAGCAAAATAAATAGTATCAACCTGCTTACTCCATTTTGTTTAAAACTTTCATCTTAGTTACCTGCCTGACCTAAGAATCAATGACAACGTGTGATTACAGTAATGTTCCCATGACCGCAGACCCCCAGCTTTGTCTCCTTTGGGCAGGTCGTGCTGACAGTTTCCTGATGACTGTTAGAAAACTCCTTAGCCATAAGTTCCATGTAATTGAATGCTTTGTTAACTGAAATCAAATGTTATGCTTTGCAAAACCCCATTGTTACATTTTCATATTTTGTTCTTATATTCTGTTAGTGACCTCAGCAATGTAACTTCATTGTATAATGATTCTTCTTCCTTATCTCTATGTAACTACCCTAAACTATATTTTAATGGCAGAACTCCAGGGACTTTCTGGGCACTGGCTGTATACCTAGGCCAAGTTGTTATTAGTATGGTCACTAAGTTGCTATGTAGCCAATACTACAAATTTTACCTATAAAAGCTTGTCACAAACTGCACCAATTTGTCAAGAGTTTTTCCTGGCATTTGCCTGCTTTGACCCGTGCGTTAATAAAACAAAACAAAACAAAACAAAAAACTCTTAATTAATTAAATGCAGCTTGCTGGCGTGACTTCTGACTTACTCGGTCATTACACTACCATCGCACCCTCTTGCTTGCCCTTTGATCTTTCTGCCACTATGATTTAGAAATTTTTGCTCACTTCTTTCTTCTAATTAGCTCATAACTGTTGGAGTTCCTCAAGGTTCTAGATCAGTCTTCCTTCCCTACCTTCCCTTGTCACTTTACACTGTCTCCCTAAATATCTCAGCCCTGGGTTTCAATTTCTAGCTATCATTTGATTCCCTAACGTCTCCAAGCATCCAGCCCTTTCAACTTCTCCTCTTAGTGTCCTAAGGGCACCCAACCTGACTTGTTCTGGACTCATCATCTCTCCTCCCATCTTTTTCTTCCAGGTTCCCCTACCTTGGAAGGTGGCACCACCATTCACCTGGTTACACAGGTCAGTAACTCAGGGACTGCCCTCCACATCCAATCCCCACAAAGTTAGCAGATTCTACCTCTCAAGTATCTCTCAGAACTATCTACTTCTTTCCAGCACACCTATTGCTACCCTAGTCCAAGTCACAATTATTTGGAGGGAGGGGGTTCCCTGTATCACCCAGATTGGAGTACAGTGGCACCATCATGGCTTACCACAGCCTCAATACCCTAGGCTCAGGCCATCTTTCTGTCTCAGCCTCATGGATCATGAATCATGAATATCTGGGACTACAGATATGTGCCACCATGTCTGCTGCAAATTTTTAAAATTTTTTGTAGAGACAGGGTCTCACTATGTTGCCCAGGCTGGTCACAAACTCCTGGGCTCAAGGGATCCTCCCACTTTGGCCACTCAAGGTGCTGGAATTATAGATGTGAGCCACTGTGCCCAGCCCACCATTATCTTTTACCCAGATTACAACCACAGCCTCCTGATAGGGAATATCCTGTATCCACTTCCCCTTCCCTTTATTTCATTGTCCCCACAGCAGCCAGAATGGTTAAAACAACAGCAGACTCATACCTGCTCACACCTTTTCATTCTGTCCCTCATCTTGCACCTTCTCACCCCTTCAGTGCCGCAGCCTCGCTAGTCACTGGTCACTGCCTCCAGTTCACTTGCTTCTGCACAGAGCAGGTGCTGACAGGGGTGGTCCTCCCTGCCTGCGACCTCACCTCACCCACCGCTTCATTCCCTGAACGGCTAATCATCCTTCATTCACAGAAGAAACTGCATTTCCTCAAAAAGTCTTCCTACCCCTCTGATTGGTTCAGGTCTCTAATGATGTTCTTCTGGGATCTCATTCTTCTCTGTGACAGTTATCACAACTGTAATCAATAACCTGGGGAAGTTTGTTCAATGTCTGTCTTCTCCCCTAGACCGTGTGTTCCATCACATCAAGGGCTCTGTCTTACTCTCTTCCAGTACCCAGCACCTTGCCTTGTTCCTGTCATGAGTTCATGAAATTTGTATTGAATGAAGGAATGTACAGTGTAAAAAATGAAAGAAAATATAAAAATGGTTTTTAAAAGTTTATTCTTATTAATAGTAAAAGATAACATAAAATTTTACCTTTCAGGTTAAAAAAAAAGTATGTTTTTGTAATAATATCAACACTATCAAGAGTACAGGAAGACAGGAAATATCATCTCTTACTGGTGGAGTTATAAATGTGTAGAGCCTTACTAGAAAGTCTTTGGCAATATGTGTCAAGAAGCTTAAACTATCCCCCTCCTTAATTCACCCATTGTGCATTGTTATGGGCTGATTTGTGTCCCCTCAAAATTCACATGCTGAAGTCCTAACTTCCAGTAACTCAGAATATGACTGCATTTGGCAATAGGGCCTTTAAAGAGGTGATTAAGTTAAAATGAGCTCTTTATGGTGGGCCTTAATCCAACCTGACTGGTGTCTCATAAGAGGAAATGTGAACACACAGAATGACACCAGAGATGCTTACTCACAGAAGAAAGATCATGGAAGGACACTGTAAGATGGCAGTCATCTGCAATTAACAGAGAGAGGTCTCAGAAGAAACCTTAATCCCAGTTTTCCCAGTCCCCAGAACTGTAAGAAAATAAATATCTGTTGTTTAAGCCATTCAGTCTGTGGTATTTTGTTATGGCAGCCCTCACAAACTAATACACATGTCTCGAAACTTACTTTCAAACAATAATCAGAAATACGATAAAAGGTTTGTAAAGCTACTAAGATGGCTAAGGTCCATCAGAATAAATTAGTCCATCTACTGTAGGTCAGTCATGGTACTAAGCGCTGCAGATAAGGTGGGGAGCAGAACAGGTAGTGTCTCCATCTCTAAACTCACATCTTCATGGGAGATAGACATTAACAATAGGGCACATGCCCACGTCCTTGGCTCAGTGCTACAAAGAGAAAGCTCAAGGCATGGTGAGAGGGTAGAACAGGGTAAAACTATGTATATTGGAGGGAAAGTTTTATGAATACATGATGATTGAACTAGAAACTGAAGAAGGAGCATTTTAATTAGAGCCCAGGGAATGCATTTCTGCCTGAAGATGGCACCACACGGGCAGAGGCGCTCCCTGGTGTAAAAGGAACTCCCTGGTGAGCCAGGGATGTGGAGAGCCAGAGAAGAGCCAGAAGGACTGGGATGAGGCGACATTCAAGAATTTCAATCACAAGACGGGCAATGTTAAGACATCCCAAACTTCTATCAAGGGTTTTCTCTTGATGTGCTGTTGTTTCCTCCCTTCTCCTTTTTAGTGTTTTCTTAGTTATCTACAGGGACCATGTATTATAATATCAGGAAAAAGAAAAACACTAGTAATACTTTAAAATTTGAGACTGGAAGTGAAATGGGATGTCTGTACAAATGTCTTCTTCCATTGAGAAGACTAAAAAGAATGGCAAGAGTTTTTTGTATCACAATATAAATAAAGCATATACTTAATATCTCCTTATATCAGATAGGTTTTCCAGTTGGCCTCTTTGCTTTGGTGTGTGACTTTGTGGGGAACGGGCTTAAAAGAGAATGATAATTGGTTGCAAAGAGAAGTTCCCCCTTTTAAAAATGTTTGCTTGCTATCCAAGCTCTATTTTGGAGTTTTATATAACCTTCTAAGGTTATTACTCTCAAAAAGACATGAAGCAGTGTCCTAAATGTCTTAAAATACCTCACTCATCTATCTCCCACACTGTGAATGGAATCTTGCTCTTAGGTCAGGATCTTCTCACCCTCTGAGCTCACCCTGGGTCCCTGGGCTACAGTGTGCAGTGGGCACCAATGGAGATGCAATGACTGCCCACTGCACCCACTCTCATGACAGAAGAGTGCACGCAACAGCACAGCTGTTTCCTGTAAGTCATAGATTCTTATTTAAAAAGAAATTGGCTTTTCGGGCAGTGAAACTCTTCTATATGCTGCTTGCTATAGTAGTGGATACATGCCATTATACATCTGCACAAACCCATAATATGTACAACATCAACAGTGAACATTAATGTCCCTAGAAACTCTGGGTGATAATGATGTGTCACTGCAGGTTCATCAATTGTAACAAACTTCTCACTCTAGCCAGGAATGTTAATAGTGGGGGAGTCTGTGCATGTCGGGGGGCCGTGGGAGATCTCTGTATCTTCCGCTGAATATTGCTTTGAATCTAAAAACTGCTCTAAAAAAAGAAAGTCTATTTTTTTAAGTGCCAATAAAATTAAAAGGAATGGAGGAAGATTGGTTATATAATGTCTTCACTTCAAGAGCTCAACTCCTTGATCGTCTTTGTTTTGGCTTAAATTGCTATCACCTGCAGACATTTCCCTCCTGCCCTTAAGTAAATGGTTAACAGCAAAGTGAGACGCACTGGTAGAAAGATCCAGGTGCTGGGATGATAAGGCCCATCTTGAGTCTTTGTGCAGGGTACGTCCCAGCCACTCTGGGGACTACGTCCTTGCTTGCTAACCTCAAAGTAAATCCTATGGGAGAGTGATTCTTTCCCTTTCTCAGATGAGGAAAGTGAATCTTAGTAAGGCTAAGTTTTGCCTAAGAGTTACGTGACTAGTGACTTTACTGGAGAGATAAAGTGACATGCCTAAGCATGTGACATCTCGTTCCTGGATTAGCAATCCTAAATCCTTTATCTTCAACAACAGACATAACATTCAATTCCTACGTGAAACTGCCTGTAAATGTGACTTTTAACAATGTATCAGTTGTAACCGAGTTATGTTACAAAAGTAATCTGTAGGTCTTTAGGAATTGGTAGAAAAGAATTTTATGTGAGGAGTATTTTATAATGTAGTCTAAAGTTATCGTCAGAGACTATAAATAAGTAAGCTGGCTATACACAGAAACAGCATAAGGAAAAACAGGCATTCACGTGTTCAACTGCAAAAATGATAGTCCTTTTAAAAAGACTAAAGGTGAGCTTGATTCTGTGCATTGGACATGCTTTTGGAAAGACAAAGTATGTTTAAATTATTATTTTTTTATTTTTTAATTGGAAAATGAGCAAACCCTGCTTTGTCACACTATTATACAAAACATCGATGCAAAACTGTCACTAACACCCTATCATCAGCTATAAAGTAGTTCAAACGAAGGAGAGTTATCAGAAGAAACTCCTTGGAGTTTATGATATTTCATATCTCAGGCACTTGGAATCTTTTCCCAGGGCACAATTCAAGGATTTGCCTCACTCATTCAGAAGTTGCCAGACTAAGCCCATCTAAACCACATGCCACTGAGATCATAACCCCAAATGACATTAAATTCGGTCTTGTTATAGTAGTGTTTTCCATACTAGTTCTCTACTATCCAGTGATTATCAATCTTTGTATGAACATTTATTAGTCAGCTTGGGCTGCCATAACAAAAAGTACCATAGACTAGTTAGCTTAAACAACAGAAATTTGTTTCTCATGGTCCTGAAGGCTGAAAAGTCCAAGATCTAGGTTCTGGCTAATTTGGTTCTCGGTGACAGCTCTCTTCCTGGCTTGCAAACAGCTGCCTTCTTACTGTGTCTTCATAGGTCCTCTTCTTTGTGTGGGGGAGAGAAACAGAGCAAGTTATCTGATGGCTCTTCTAGTAAGAGTATTAACCCCATCAGATTAGAACCCCACCCTCACAACCTCACGAGGCAAAAATACACCAACTTTGCTCTGACAGCGGTGGGAAACTATGGGCGGGGAGGGGAAGGGAGGTGGGATTAACGGTAGCAATATCTGTCTGGGGGCGGGAAAACACCCCTTATCAACAAGGGTGCCTGAACGAAGCATATTTGCATACCTAACCTTTAACTGTACCCCACAGTATCAAAATAAAAAATATGGATATTAAAAAAAAAATACACCAACTTATAAACAGGACCTAAGGCCATGCCAAGTAAGGGTTAAGTCATGCACACCTATACCGGTACTTAAAGAATAAACTGTGTTTTAACTGCCACAAGGTCTTTCTTTTTCTCTAGCAGCTAAACAAGCACTGGCCTCAAGATAAGCAATATTTAAACAATTGCAACATCCAGTTCACAGATGCTGACTAACTGAACCCCTGTCCGCCAGCCATAACTACAGCTTCGATTGGACAAGAAACTGATTTCAATAACTTTCTCCTAATTAGAGGCCACTGACCATGAGCTGGTTCTGGCTGGTTTACAGAGGCTGTACACTTGGATGACTTCATGTCCTGAAAAGACCTTTTGACATATAGTCCTAATTGGAATATATTTAAATGTTAAGTCTCTACCCCAAAGTGAACATGGGTTGTATGTTCCATACATGTTTATTCTATACGCACGTGTCAGGACCACCTTGATGAATATTCATAGCTCCTCCTATGATCTTTTAATATGTGTATTTAACCAATCCTTTCAGCATAAAGCTTCTACCACAACCCCTCCTTCAAAGTGCATCTCTGGTCTTGCCCAAGGGCATGCTTCCAGCCTGCAAGATGACCACCTTGCTGGATGTAACCCTCTATGAGAAATAAAGTCAAACCTGACATGGTGGTTCACACCTGTAATCCCAGCACTTTGGGAGGCCAAGGCAGGAGGATCACTTGAGCCCAGGAGTTCACGACCAGCTGAGGCAGCATAGCAAGACCTCATTTTTACAAAAAAAAAAAAAATCAAAAAAATTAGCCAGGCATGGTGGCTTGTGCCTGTGTTCCCAGCTGAGGTGAGAGGATCACCTGAGCCCAGGAGGTTAAGGTTGTGGTGAACTGGGATCATGCCACTGCAATGCAGCCTGGGTGACAGAGTGAGACCCCCAACTCAAAAAAAAAAGAAAGAAAGAAAGAAAAGAAAAAGAAGGAAAAGAATAGAAAAAGAAATAAAGTTGCCTCTCCTTTTCTAAATGTATAAATTTTGTGTGTGTGTGTTTTTAACTTAACAGGTACCAGGCACTGTCCCATGCACTGTACATAGATTACCCATTAAATCTTCACGACACCTTCATGGGGCACATACAACTATCAATCCCTTTTACACATGAGGAATTTGAGGCCGAGAGAGGTCAGGCAGCTTGCTCAGAGTGGGAGGCTAGCTCAGAGCCCCAGTGCCTAGCCGCTCCATTCTGCTGCCTTTCTGGCAACTCCTGCACCCTCGCCTCTGGGAGAAGGGAGAAAAGTCCACAAAACATTATGCTAAAAGTTCCCCTAGAGAGTTATCTCTGGTGCCTGAAACTCTGTCGTTAGTTTCATTTCTTTGGATTAAGGACTTGCCTCCTGTTAAAATTAAACACAAATGTAATCTGAATTACAAATAGCCACTGCCAATCATGAAACTCTATGGTACCCATTCTCACCCTTAGGGGATTTGTGAGAAATCCCCTAAGGGGACTTTGCCCTGCCCTCCCTGTCGTGAGGTACTTTAAGAACAGGACTGTAGTCATCCTTAAGTAGATCAAAGATAAAAATTAGAATTAAAAAATGTATTTTACTGCTTCAAATTGAGAATATGGAGGAAGATATAAAATAGGGAAAGGAGATCTTTTTAAAAAAGAAAAAACCTTGGGTGTAGAGAGGTAGAGGCTTATTCTGTTTCCACTCAAATGAGATCACGTGGGCAAGCACACATGGTGCCTACCCTGGAGCACAGAAGCCCTGGAAAGAGCCATCTGAATTTATAAAAGCTCGGGTCAGTGAGCTGAGCTCCTCCTCAGAGAGAGCATTTGGCACGATCCTGCCTTCCACTGGGCCCAGACTATATACACAACAACATTAAGAGAACTGTGTAAAGCTAGAGGGGCCAATGACTAGAAAGTGGAATAGACCGAAGTATGAAACAAATGCATCTCCAATGAGCAGAATAAATAAATTGGAAAACTGTCTTATATCAGCTTTGTATTCATGTGATGCTGGAGAGAAAAGGCAGATCATTCAATAACAAGAGATGTTTTGTATTAATTTTTTTCATCAAGGACAACAGGACAAGAAAGTCAGATTTTTAAAATTCACTTTAAATCAGCAATTGCAGATTATAATGAGTCTGAACAAAAAGTGAGTTCTATAAGAAGGCCTGGTGGGGTGTGGTGGCTCATGCCTGTAATCCCGGCACTTTGAGAGGCCAAGGCAGGAGGATTGCTTGAGCCCAGGGGTTTGAGACCATCCTGGGCAACATAGCAAGCCCTTGTCTCAACAACAAAAACAAAATCAAAAAATGAGCCAGGCATGGTGGCACGCGCCTATAGTCCCAGTTACTTGGGAGGCTGAGACTGGGAGGTCAAGCCTGTGGTGAGCCATGGTCATGTAACTGCACTCCAGCCTGGGTGACAGAGTGAGACCTGAGTCAAAAAAGAAGGAGGAGGAGGAAGAGAAGAAAACCTAAGCTTTACCCTTTATCGTACCTCATTTTTCCTGCCAAATTTGTATTTGCCACTAGAGTGAGAGTTCCACAAGCACAGGGACCATGAATTTCACCCTGTAATGCTTGCACAGAGCCTGGCTCATAGTAGGTATTCAATAAATGTGTTAAATGAATTAGTGCCCCATCACTACGGTTTTGTGTGAATCATTAGGTTGATGAAGACATATTAGAAACCACGTCCAAAGTCGGACATAGTGGCTCTCACCTGTAATGGCAACACTCTCAGAGGCTGAGGTGAGAGGGCTACCTGAGCTCAGGGGTTTGAGACCAGCCTGGGCAACTTGGCAAGATCTCATCTCTACTAAATAAAAAAATTAGCCAGGTGTGGTGCACACACCTGTAGTTTCAGCTACTTGGAAGGCGGAGGCAGAAGGATTACCTAAGCCCAGAAAGTTCAGACTACAGTAACCATGAGCATGCCACTGCTCTCCAGCCTGTGCAATAGAGTGAGACTTCAACTCAAAAAAATTAAAAGGTTCAGTGGAACAGGCATGGTGACTCACACCTGTAATCTCAGCACTTTGGGAGGCCGAGACGAGAGGACTGCTTGAGCCTACAAGTTTGAGACCAGCCCGGACAACATAACCAGGCCTCATCTTTACAAAAAAAGTTTTTAAAATGAGCTGGGCATGGTGGGAGGCTGAAGCAGAAGGAACACCTGAGCTCAGGAAGTTGAGGCTGTGGTGAACCAGGATCATGCCACCACACTCCAGCTTTGGCGACAGAGTGAGACCCTGACTCAAAATGAAAGATGAAAGAAAGGAACGAAGGAAAGAAGGAAGGAAGGGAGGGAGGGAGGGAGGGCGGGAGGGAGGGGAAAGAGAAAGAAAGAAAGCACATTCAAAATAGGCATAAGGACAGGAAGCTCTTCTCTTTCTAGGCATGTCACATTTATAGATGTAGATTATTTATAGGTTGAGAAAGAGAAGGCCTGAGATTAGAACTGCTGGGAGAGAAGAAAAAATGATAAGAATAAGAGTAAGCTTTTCTTTTTCAGTTATTTTCATTGAGCTAAAAGCAAAGCACAAAACTGCAAAACAGAATTGTTCTCATATCTCCAAAGTAAGAAAAATTGGGGCAGGAAAAGGCAAGAATACAAGTGCAGATTTAGAAACAGGAAAAGGCAAGTATACAAGGGCAGATTTACTTATAATTTTATGGCATTATGTAAGCAGAGAATGAAGAATTAGATGCCCTCACTATTCTCTAGGACTCTGGCCACGTCACCTCTGGGTCCTCCGATCTGCATTCTACGCTTGTTGTTTGTCCATTCTACTCAGATTTTTTAATTTTTTTAAAAACTCAGTCATTGTTATTCCATGTTTTGTCTCCCTGAATAAACACATGCTTTCTGCACATTTGTCTAATAATTATGAAATCCATTGTTGACTCACAGAATCCAAATAGGCTAATTTAGGCAAATACCCAAGGCAGGGATGAGCAGAAAAACATGCCACTGCTTAGAAATGTTAAAACACAATAAATGTTGTCAGTCCCCCGTAGTTTAAGGCAAAGGACATTTCAACCTAAAAGTGAATTCTCTAAACAGGGTGGATTATCTCAGTTTTAAAAGCCTCATAAATGCTAAAGTTTATTTTAGAAACTCTATTTGTAAACCAAGTTTCTTTCATTGTTTTCATATTCCCTGTGGCTCCAGGGAGCTAATGTAATAAACAGTAAATCACAGTTTTTCTCTTCGTGTATGCCTCGTTCTCACATCTGGAAACATACTCCTGGTTCACACAGTCTGGCTACCTCTCTCAGTGAGGAATATGAGAGGTTAAAATGGGAGGGAATAAGTATGTGTTACTTTATAACAGAACATGGAAAATGAGTGGGATAAGGGTTCCTGATGATCATCCAACCCAACCTCCCTTTTTTTTCACTTAAGGAACTTGAAGTAATGAAACCTGCCCTTTGTCCCTGCATATGCATTTGGTGAGGAGAAATATTTGTATCTCAAAGAAGTCTCAATCCAAGACATGCTGATCACCAGGAGTGAAAGAGGTTGGCTTACACACTCTAATACACTTCACAGACATTCTGCCTCTGGGAAGCCTGGAGCTAAAAATAAAATCAAATAAAATTACCCTAAAACTTACTTTGTTCTGGGGTTCACAGAAGCAGGGGTTGGGTAAGCAGCTGGAATTCTACATGATTTATAAAGGAGAAAAGCTATTGACACTTCGTAACTGTGAAGCAGAGGACATACATGTCTCCTGTGGAGTCTTCTAGCATCCCCGTTGAGCAGAAGAACTGATGCCTGTATCTGCGGGAGTTGATACCTGGCCAGACCCACCCACTTCCCTCTTGGGAGTTCTCCTGCTGGCAGCTTGCTCCCCATACACTGGGTGCTCTGCCTTATACTGGGGGAAATAGTGCCAAGGGCGGGAGAACTTTGCTTCCCTCTCCCATCGGGAAACCAAGCGGATTCCCTGAAGAATAAGTATGTCGAATGTATCAAAGGTAGGGATTTGTTATGTGGAACCCTCGATTCCTTAGACGTCCACCAAGCAGTGGAGCTGTGTTCAGTCTTTTGTAAGCAAAGCACACAACAATCCACAATGCCACACAGACTAAGTATAGCATCAAGTTTCTTTCCTTTGGCTTAATTCTCTCACTCAGTGGGATTATCTCAAGCTTATCAGGAGCTCTGAATAGCTGCTAAAGACATCTAAGATCACTAAAAATGAAGAAATCATTATCTATTAGATGAAAATCGGGTTCCTTGAGAGACAACATAAAATAATAAAAGATTTTCGTGGGTATAAGAAAAGGTTTGGAAGTACTGGTTTTACAAAATCTTACACCAAGCGAGTCTTCAAAAAATTATCTAAGAGAAACCCCCTCCCCTATTCCAGCTGTCTCCCCAACACCACCCTCCACCCCTTGGTTCCAAGACAAACTCACTGGGCAGGGCAGGGAGGTTTTCCTGTGACTGGCGGCTAGTGGTCGGTGGCGTTCTCGAAGTCCTCTCTCATCCTCCTCTCTCAAGCTGTGACCCCAGAAGCTGCTCATCCATTTGGCAAAAGACACATCATCATCATCATCATCTTTATGCTCCATGTAAAGGTGATGCCAAATATTGAAGGCCTGTCCCTAAATCTGACAGAAGGAAATATCACCCAACAGGGCTGACAGTGAGACCCAGGGTCTCCCCCAAAAGACAAAATGAAACTGGTATTTTAAAATGGTCTCCGACAATGGCATCCTTAAAAGAGAAAGATTTACTAAACAACCACTTCATCATCAGGCAGCCTTGGGCAATGTCTATTTATAAATTGTGCAGCCCACATTCCCCTCCCCCTTGTCTTTTTAAATTGAGAGGCTTTCTAATCCTTCCATTGCCAGGGCTTGTGCCTCGCAGCCTAAGGGTGGGAAGCACAGTCCACTGCCTGGTTTTCCCTGTGCCTTGCTGCCAATGGCATGTGATGGCATCTCTAGCTGTCAATGGTGATGGAGTATGACCCTCACAATATGCCTGTCAGCTCCAGGCTAGCTCTGAAACGGGGCCACACACAAGGAACAGACTGACCGCAGCTGGCAAGGTGGCCAGATGTTGGCATGACATACCAAGAGCTACATACTCCCCTAACAAATCAAATTCATACTGATATAAAACCCAACTCCTGAGCCAAAGGGAGTCATTTTTTAAATGGCAAATTTTCTTATACATGTACAAAGGTAAGTAATGTACAAGTAAATGTAAAATTTACAAATCACAAGTGCACAGCTTGATGAATTTTCACACACGTATATCCTGTGTTACCATCACCATGTTGGTGAAGACGCAGAACATTTCCAGCACCCCAGTGGGCTCCTTTTATCCCCCTGCCAATCCATACCTCCTTCAAAAGGTTACCATTCCTGACCTCTGTCATCATAGATGAATTCTGCCTGTTTTTGAACTTACTTTCTATGGCATTACACAGTATGTATTATCTTACGTCCTTCAACATTATGTCGGTGAGATTTATCCATGCTTTTGCAGTAACAGTAATTCATGCTGTGTAGTATTATGCTACATAAATATCTCACGTTTTAAAATTTTTAGTATACTACCGATGGTCATTTTGGGTAGTTTCTAGTTGGGGCTATTAAAAAAATAAAGCTTCTGTGAAAATTATTGCCCCTGACTCTTAGTGGACATCTTTTTCAAGGTAAAGAGAGTATTACATTTATGGAGCCAAGTACTTCACATATGCTAATTTTGTTATAATAACTCTGTGACTAGGAGATTTGCATCACATTTTGTTGATGAGGAAGTTGAGATTCAAGTAGATCATCTCTTGCCAAAGTGAAATTAATACTAAGGGACAAAGCCAAGTTTGAAGCAAGGAATAACAAAGTTCATGCTCTTTTCACCATTTTGCTGTATTCCAAGAGACCTTTCAGAAATCTTGCACTTTCAAGCAGGAATTCTTGGCCGTTTGCCATATGAAAATCCTTTCTTGTGCTGCAAAAAAGATAAGCTTGATAACTACGACCAATGTTTGCAGGGCACAGTATGGCACCTTTTATGTTACTAGGGAAAAGTAAGCAGTGTTTAAAATGGTTTGCAACATTTTTGCTTCTTGCAAATGACCATGAACTCCTGTGTTGTCACAACTCATTACTGGAGGAATAAAGCACATCCTGTGGGACTTCACTGGAACAGGACTTTTAGAAGCTTGAGTCTAGTTTCCTCCAGACTTCACCCTACATGCCTTTTCCATTTTTCTTTTCCAGTTTTGCTTGGTAACCTTCCGATGTAATAAATCATACCCATGAGTACAATGATATGCTCAGTTCTAGCAAATCTCCAAACTGGAGATTACAGTTTACCATGAGCACCTGCAAGTGACATAGGCATCTGACATTTGCAGGAGTCACAGTGGGATTTGCAAAACAACCCCAGCTCACTGAAATCTAGCTAAAGCAGTCTTTAGGAAAAGGCAGGATGAAAGGGACACCAAGATGAACCTGCAATGCCCAATGGCTACCTAGTCATCCGTGGTATGAATCAGCTGCTGAGATGATGTCTGTTGTGAGAGGTAAAATTTACCTATAGAATTTGAAAATGATGGGTCTACCCCAGGAGAACTGGTTCATGGGATTCCCTGACTGCTTCTGGCCATGATAACTAAAAGGAGGGGATTAAAAAGTGCAGTCTGGGAACTGCCTTTGGGTTTCATTCTCTCCTCTAGGTGAGAGAAGAGAATGTCCATGCACTCTCAAAACACATTTTGTTTTTTTGGGTTTGTTTGTTTGAGTTGGCGTCTCACTCTGTCACCCAGGCTGGAGTACAGTGCCACCATCATGGCTCACTGCAGTCACAACCTCCTAGGTTCAGGTGATCCTTCTGCCCCAGTCTCCTGAGTAGCTGGGACTACAGGCCCATACAACCATACCCAATTAATTTTTTGTAAAGACAAGGTCTTGCCACATTGCCCAGGCTGGTCTCAAACTCCAGGGCTCAAGCAGTCCTCCCACCAAAGAGGTAGGCATGTGCCTTCACTCCTGACCCAAAACACATTCTGAATGAGCCAAAAATGTTAAAGGTTTGTATTGCTTTGTACTCCAGGTAAGAAAGAAAAAGATTAAGACAATTCCAAGAGTAAGGACAAGGGCTTTAGACAAACGAGAAAGAAAGGGAAAAGGAGAAATAAGACCCCACCCACTGGCACAGCAGCTCCTTGCATTCTAGCTAAGAATCTCTGCAGCTGTAATATGAGTCCTATACATACTGAATTGACTACCAGGAGTTCGAGCAAACCTGCAATGAAAAAAAAAAACCCAGATTTTTAAAAATGTCTTTTATTGTGTGGCTATTGTACTGAATATATGGAAAAAACTGATATAAAATGGAATATGCTTATAATCTCATAAGTGCTAGAGGGGTTATCCCCATTATGGAAAGCTACCCAATAGAAAGTGTTAGTAGAACATGACCTTTCTTGCTTTCTGCCTCTGGTAGATGAGTTACAATTTAATCTCTTTGAGCATTGAAATGTCCATAACTGGAGAATTTTGCCAGGATGAGGAAAGGCTGACAACATATGAAAGATCACCTCCACTGGGCCATACACTTTGAGTCCTAAAAGCAGTTTGGGGTTTGCTAATACGTCCTTGTAAAAATCAGGGGTCTGACCATTACAGGTTGATGATTTTCCACACTGATGTGCTTTTTTTTTTTTTTTTTTTTTTTTATTGGGTCCATTTAGGCTCTCAACCAGACAAAAAAAAAAGGGAATAG
>CAUYQG010057033.1:0-12212 GCA_963574415.1 Tarsius wallacei | reverse complement strand
GTCTCACTCTGTTGCCCAGACTGGAGTGCAGTGGCCGCTCCCGGCCACCGCAGCCTCGACCTGCTGGGCTCCGGCGATCCTTCCGCCTCAGCCTTCCAAGTAGCTGGAACTACAGGCGCGTGCTACCACGCCTGGCTAGGGAAAAAATATTCTTAAAAGAGATTGCAGAGCTGGGCTCGGTGGCTCAGCCTGTAATCCCAGCGCTTTGGGAGGCTGAGGTGAGTGGACTGCCTGAGCCCGCAGGTTTGAGACCTGCCTGGGTAACTTGGCAAGACCTCATCTCTACAATAAAATCAAAAATTAGCCGGTGTGGTAGCGCACGTCTGTAGTCCCAGCTATTTGGAAGGCTGAGGCGGAAGGATCGCTGGAGCCCAGCAGGCTGAGGCTGCAGTGGCCGGGAGCGTGCCACTGCACTCCAATCTGGGTGACAGAGTGAGACTCCAACTCAAAAAAACAAAACAAAACAAAAAAAAACAGGCTGCAAACCAGATACATTTTATAAGTCAGGTCATCTAGTTATGTACACATACACATCCCTTTTGTTATTCCTGAGCCTTTAGTAAAAATCTTAGTTAAATGTTCCAGTCTTGCCTCAGTTGTGCTACAGGAGACATAGCACAGGCCTGTCATGATTAGTTCAGCATTAAGGGGAGCAAACCATGGGGACAGAGATCCACTGAGAGGTGTAGCAGATCCACTTGGGTGGAGCATTCCACTGCCCATGGTGAAAGCACGCAGCTTTTATTTTCATAATGTGGAAGCTTAGCACAGGATATCCTGAAGCATGGTATCTCCACCACATACTAAAGAAACACTCAAGATTAAAAATGCAGAAATGGGGGACCCAGGCCAGATACAATGAATTGGAATGCTTGTGTTAAGTGGCAGGAAACAGCATTTTTGAAAAGGTTCCCAAATTATATTTCAACTAAGGCCTAAGAGTCATTGTGAACCACCGCTTTATAGACTGGTTCTCAAGTGTAGTTAAGAGACCACCTTCCCTGCCAAGGGTCCCTGAGACCCATTCAGAGGGTCTGCGAAGTCAAAACATTTTTCATAATTGTATGAAGGCATCACATGTTTCTTTTTCATTCTGTCGAGTATACAGTGGTACTTTCCAGAGGCTACCTGATGTGTGATATTGCAACAGACTGAATGCAGAAGAGGATATGACCCATCTGTCTTCTTTAAGTGAGAAAGTAAAAACATTTACAAAAAATGGAAAGCTATGCTACTTTTCTCACTAAATCTTTTTGTTTTGCAAGTTGTTATTATTATTATTATTATTATTTTAGTTGGAGTCTCACTCTGTCGCCCAGACTGGAGTGCAGTGGCCGCTCCCGGCCACCGCAGCCTCGACCTGCTGGGCTCCGGTGATCCTTCCACTCAGCCTTCCAAGTAGCTGGAACTACAGGTGCGCACTACCACGCCCGGCTAATTTTTTGATTTATTGTAGAGATGAGGTCTTGCTTGCCCAGGCGGGTCTCGAACCCGCAGGCTCAGGCAATCCACTCACCTCAGCCTCCCAAGGCACGGGATTACAGGCTGAGCCACCGAGCCCGGCAGAAGTTATTATTTTTAAATGAATAAATAGTTTAAAACTTTTAATTTTTTAACATAATATTGATATAAATAACCCAAATACACAGTCTTCAGAACGAAAGGTTGGAGAGCTGCTGCTTTATCGCATCCATCTAGCACCCTATGGACCTCACTCAGTGTATACTTCACTTTAGATCTAATTCAAGAGATCATATGCAAAAAAAAAGCTTCTTCAACTCATCTCAGGAAAGAGGGTTTAAATCTCCATGCCGAAATACTGAAGTCTAACTGGTTTTAGTTAAAAATCCAAGATACAAAGCATATTTTCCTTGGTGATATCAAAATGTAATAAATTGATCTTTTTTTTTTTTTTGACTTGGAGCCTCACTCTGTCGCCCAGGCTGGAGTGCAGGTGCAGTGGCATGCTCACGGCCACCGCAGCCTCAACCTGCTGGGCTCAGGTGATCTTCTACCTCAGCCTTCCAAGTAGCTGGAACCACAGGCATGTGTCACCACGCCTGACTAATATAAATGACCTTTTAATGCCCTCAAATGTTGACTCTGATGTATGAAATAGAAAACCATACTTTATGTGATGCATTTATTTATTTATTTTATTTTATTTTTTGAGTTGGAGTCTCACTCTGTCACCCAGACTGGAGTGCATTGGCCGCTCCCGGCCATTGCAGCCTCGACCTGCTGGGCTCTGGTGATCCTTCCGCCTCAGCCTTCCAAGTAGTCGGAATTACAGGCGGACACTACCATGCCTGGCTAATTTTTTTGATTTATTGTAGAGATGAGGTCTCGCCAAGTTGCCCAGGCAGGTCTCGAACCCGCGGGTTCAGGCAATCCACTCAGCCTCCCAAAGCGTGGGATTACAGGCTGAGCCACCGAGCCCGGCTATGTGATGTATTTAAAAAATATTCATGAAGTAGTAACATGATAAACACGGGCAATAGATTCTAAGTGACTGGTGGCAAATGAATGGCTACTCCCAACTGTTAGCTAAGAATAATCCCTTATTTAGGAAAGAAAATAAAAAAGAAAGGGATGAAGTGGGGGAGTTCCTGGAAAAGAATTTTTCTAAAACTCACATTTTTAGAAAGTGGTGAAATGTGACTAGGCAGACAAATACTGACATACTAAGCTAGACAATTTTATTATTAAATTTAAATAGATCTTAGATATTATTGCCAAATTAATTGGTCATATCTTGACATTACAGAATGACAACACTCTGAGGTTTGGAAATAGCTGTGGTAAAAACAGATCTTTCCAGGCTTGCATCTGGGTTGTTGCATTTAACCTGTCATGTATACTTTTCTCATGTATTAGCCATTTAAAACCTCTAAGAATGCTAATTGGGAATGATGTTTGAATGAGTGATGCTGTGAACATATTTGCTAATTTAAACCATGTTACGATTCTAAGTGATACAGCTGTTTAATATATATTATGCTGACAATGGGAATTTGAAAGTAAGTATATTTTTCTGAGTAGTCTTTTAGACAAAGTGCACTGAAAAGAGTTTCCAGTCTTATGGTACTTTCCTAAGTTAGTTATACTTATTTTAAAAATCTTCTCATTAGGAGAGAATTAAAGAGTACTCAAAACAAAAGTCCAGCAAATCTGACTTCTTCTGTTCCTGATTTTGGTTTTCATGTTCACTTACAACCATCATTTCTCTGCAAATTTTCTACTTAGTCTATAATAAAAAATCAATGTTCTACAAGTTCTCTAAGAGGTTCAGCAGTTTTCTGGAGTCTCTGAATGATTACAGCATTCTGTAACTCTGCTTCTTCCAGTGTGAGTGTTTCATCAAGCAATCTGAGGACAGGAAGAGCTGTTGCCAGAGAAAAGGGAGGACTTCTTTGAGATCCTTGGTGCTTTTCAATGAAGTCTTTGATATGGCTTACCCTGTAAAACAGCAGAAACTATTAATATAATTTTATGAAAACCTGTATTACCTAATTTAGAGTAGTAACAGTTTGACTCCCAGGTTGGAATGCAATATTGTGAACATAGCTTACTGCAGCCTCAAACTCCTAAGTTCAAGTGATCCTCCCCACTCAGACTCCCAAGAAGCTAGGACTACATACAGGTGTTTACCACCATGCCTAGTTAATTTATTTTTATTTTTAGTAGAGATGGAGCTTTGTTATGTTGCCCAGGCTAGTACTGAACTCTAGGCCTTAAGTGACCCTCCCACCTCAGCCTCCCAAAATGCTGGAATGACAGGCATGAACCACTGTGACTGGCCTGGATATATTAATACACAGGATAATCAAATTGTGATATAACAGATTATTTGGGCAATCTGTCAAAGGCCAATACCCCTAGATATTTGATGACAGTAAGGAATTACTGCTTAAATTGGATAACTAAAGGCTAAAGCTTAGGTGTGACAAAGGTATTATGGCTACATTTTAGAGAGATCTCATCGTCTAGGATATGCTTAAAGTTAGTTCAGTAGGAGCTAAGCGAAAGATCATGATATATTCTCTTTGCTTTTGTATATATCTAAAATTTTCTATAATATAAAGTTTATCTATATTATATCTATATAATTAGCTCTGAATGGAACAGAAATTGTCTAATCAATGATCCTCCACAGACACAGGTTGTACCTATTGAATACCCGGTCATGCTGTGCTTCAAATACAATTAGGAAAAATTTTAACTCAGTGCTGGTGGAATTTCAGCTAGTATAAAGGATACAGTGTTATTCACTACAATGTAATATCATCATTGCAATCTTGAATGTAGCTCAAAGTTATGGTCATCTGCGTGCATTTAAAGAGGCAGAGTGCACATACTGATTGAAACTAAAATACCATGGATTTTAAGACACATCATTCATTATTTTATGTATTATTAAATTTTTTAAAAATACAGACTATGGCCGGGTGTGGTGGCTCACATCTGTAATCCCAGCACTTTGGGAGGCAGAGGTGAGAGGACTGCCTGAGCCCAGGAGTTTGAGAACAGCCTGGGCAACTTGGCAAGATCTCATTTCTACAATAAATCAAAAAATTAGCTGGGCATGGTGGTGTGCTCCTGTAGTTCCAGCAACTTGGAAGGCTGAGATGGAAGGATCACCTGAGCCCAGCAGGTCGAGGCTATGGTGGCCATGAGCGTGCCACTGCACTCCAGTCTGGTCATTAGAGACTCCAATTAAAAAAAAAAATAGACTATAACAAATACTTTCTTAACATTTAACATTTTATTTTATATTTATTGAAAAAGTACTTTTTTTTTTTACCCACCCTCTCTGTATCATCAGGTATGTTGGTGATACAAAATTTATTTAAAAAGTGCCCTAACACATCTGGGATGGTCTTTCATTCCACTGACACTCTGAGGCAGATGCTAAGGCAAAGACAATTGTGTTATGATTGCCATGTGGCCAACAATGGATTACAGGATGCATCCCTATTTCAGAGATGCTAAAATATGAAAAGAAAAGTGCAACTTGGCATTAATGAAATACACATATCGCCTAAGAAAGAACTCTCTCATTCAATTACTAAAATTCACTATGTACTACTTTATCAAAGTGTAAAGCTACCAAAAAGTATAGGACATTGTCCTGCATATTTATTTGGATACTAAAAATTGGATAATTAAAGGCTAAAGCTTATGACAACGAATATAAATATAAAAAGCAAGATAAAGATTAAAGGAACTGGGGAAAGATTTGTGGAGGTGGAAGGATTTGAATGAGGTCTTAGAAGATAAGTAAAATTTGGAAGGTCAGATAAATGAAGCCATTATAGGTGAAAGAATGATGGAGGAATGAAAAACTATGCATATGGAGATAGGAAGGCAACAGCTTTAGCAAATTTGTGTTTCAAGAACAAAGAAAATTTCTGTAAGTGGCCGGGCGTGGTGACTCATGCCTATAACCCCAGCACTTTGATAGGCTGAGGCGGGAAGACTGCTTGAGCCTAAGAGTTCAAGACCATCCTGGGCAACATAGCAACACCTTGTTTCTACAAAAAAATAAAAAAATTAGCTGGGCATGGAAGCGTATACCTGTAGTCCCAGCTACTCAGGAGGTTGAGGAGGAAGGATCAAATTAGCCCAGGAGGTTGAGGCTTTGGTGAGCATTCCAGCCTGGACAACAGAGAACCCAAATCAAAAAAAAAGAAAAAGAAAAGAAAAGATGTGGTCTAACCAAAGCTAAGAGAATTCATCATTAGTAGATAAGCAATTAAAGATCTACTAAGGAAGTCAGGCACTCTTGTAATCCCAAAACTTTGGGAGGCTGAGGTGGGAGGATTATTTAAGCCCAGGAGTTCAAAACCAGTCTAGACAACACAGAGAAACTCTATCTCTATTTAAAAAACAAAATCGCCCAGGGGTTTGAGATCAGCAACACAGCAAGACTTTATCTTCACAAAAAAATTTTTAAAATTTGCCTAGTGTGATGGCACATGCCTATAGTCTCAGCTACCTAGGAGGCTAAGGTGGAAGGATAGCTTGAGCCCAGGAGTTCGAGGCTGCAGTGAGCTTTAATCATGTTACTGTACTCTAGCCTGGGTGACAGAGTAGACCCCGACTCAAAAAAAAAAAAAAAAAAAAGAGAAACATGAAAGTATGCTTAACACTAATTAGCAGGAAGCTGGTATGACGCCTATATTAGCAACAGGCAAAGTAGCTTTCAGCACAAAAAGCACTTTCAGGGATTAAGTGGGACATGTCATAGTGCTAAAAAAGTTGATGGGGTTCAGGACATGTTACCCTAAACTACAGGACCTTGGCATTTGAGGAAACAGCAGAAGAAGGAAGACCACTCTCACCTTCCCCTTGCCTTTCTCCCCTCAAAGCAGGCCATACAAGAATTATTTGTCCTTTCTCTAAAGCAGGTCATAAAAAATCTTCATTCCGAAGGTACCTTTCCTTTACCCAGAGGAGAAAGAAACATCCTTATCCTTGAAGACATTGAGATGTCAAGAAGAATCTGAACAAACAGGCCATGTTAAGATCCCCTCAGTTTATTACTATTAGATCATAACCCTTTTGCCCTCCAATCATATTTCTCCACAACTATCTACTTCTTCATCAAACTTAACATAAAATGCACAGGTTTCCCTGTTTCTTAAGGTCCTCATTTCTGAAGGTTCCTGTGTCGCATAAAAATTATACTAAATAAGGCCAGGCATGGTGGCTCACATCTATAATTCCAGCACTTTGGGAGGCTGAGGTGAGAGGACTGCCTGAGCCCATGGGTTCGAGACCAGCTCGGGCAACTCAGCGAGACCTCATCTCTACAAGAAATCAAGAAAAATTAGCTGGGCGAGGTGGTGCATGCCTGTAGTTCCAGCTACTTGGAAGGTTGAGGTGGAAGGACTGCCTGAGCCCAGCAAGTCGAGGCTGTGGTGGCCATGAGCATGCCACTGCCCTCTAGCCTGGGCAACAGAATGAGAATCCTACCAAAAAAAATTATATTAAATAAAATGTTTATTGCTGCACTATTCACAATAGCAAATACATAGAACCAACACCACTGCCCATCAAAAGTGGATTGGATAAAGAAAATGAGGAACATAATCATGATGGAGTATTATGCAGCCTTAAAGAACAAAATCATGGACTTCTCAGCAAATTGGATGGAGCTAAAGACCATCACACTAAGGAAACTATCACAGAATCAAGGAACCGAATACCGCACGTTCTCACTCATAAGTGGGGCCCTGCACACTAGTCACATTAGCACAAAGGAAGGATCAGCAGTTGGTGGACACTACTAGGGAAGGGAGGGAATGAGAAAGGTGGAGGTCACATGACAACACTAAGGATCCATTACCAGAGGGAGTGAGGGCCAGTTAGATGCCCAGACTTCACCAGCATGCAGCCTACTTATGTAGTTAATCCTCACTTGTACCCCACATTCCTATAATAGAATGAAAAAAAATTTTAAAGGGTCTTAGCCATGAATCTAGGCAAAGGGTAAGAAGCATCTTTTCTTCTCAACAAGGTCAATTTATCAGAAAAACACAATTTCATTTCTGCTGGACTTAATTATATAACTTTAAGATATATAAAGCTTAGAGGTTGCTTCATTCATAGAGGGGAAGCATGGGAGAAGGCACAGACTGGGCAGTGGGAAGATATCATATTTTATTCTGGAATGTGGAGTTTGAGGTATTGGCTCTCCAAGATGTTTGATACAGATTTACAGAACAACAACAACAACAACAACAAAATATAGTAAATGTTGACAGCACTAAAAGAAGAAATGGACAAATCCATAATCATAGTTGGAAATTTGAGCACGAATCTCTGGTAAGTGATAAAACATGCAGAAAAAAGCAATAATTTATTATAAAGCAACAATAATTAAGACAATGTGGAGTTGGCAAAAAGACAGACAGACCAATGAAACAGAATGGAGAGTCCAGAACAAATCTAGAGTCCCAAAAATATAATATAGAGCCCCCCCCCAAAAAGCTATAGAACACATACACTATGATTCCACTCTCATCAAGTTAAAAAAAAAAAAGCAAAACCATCCTCCGGTTTCCTTCCTGAACAATTCAGTCCAAAAGCCATCAAGTCATTGGTAGGACAGAACATGGGAGATGCCTACGCCAGAAATGTTGAGGAGTTGTGGTCACCCATAGGAGCCATCTAGCACAGAGTGTCAGAGGCCAAGCAGGGTGAGGAATATATCCAAACTGAGGGGGAAAGGGGCAAGGAGTACAGAATAGGCTGGCCAGAGCAGAGTAAAAAAAGCATTCACACAGAAGAGCAGCCCACTGCACTAAGTCAGGACCAGAAAGGGGTGAAGAGAGGTCTGAGCAAGGGAAGGAGAAGGAACACAGAGTGTCAGAGTCTGACAGGATGAGGAGATCACAGGCATGGGGTGTGGAAATTCAAGCAGTGTGACAGGGCATCCCTATGAGGGGGTGGGCTGGGGTGTTATGTCTGAGACACAGTAGGAAGAAGAGGGACTCCACATGGGAACCCAACAAAGAGAGCCAAAGTCAAAGCAGAATGAGAAAGGCTTCCATGTGAAGGAGAAGGCTAGCGGTGGAAAAAGGAGATTGGTCACATATTGAAGAAATGGTCAAATAAATACATATGTTAGAAAATAACTGGTGCCAGGTTTTTTACTGCTGGAGAAGTTAGTTACAAATATGAACAGGGTAAGACTAGAACAAACCCTGCAGACTGAAATAGGGGTATCTATGTGAATTCATGGTTTTTGATACATAAGGATATGATACAAATTTAAATGTAAGTGCATATGTAAATATATGTAGATATGTGTATTTGTATGTAGAATTTCTTTTTACTGTGTCTTTGTCTAGTGTTGGCATCAGGTTAACAGTGTATTCATAAAATGAGTTTGGAAGTATTATCTCTTCAATTTTGAAACAGTCTGAGTAGAACTTTCTTTTTTTTTGAGCCAGGCTGGAGTACAGTAGCATGATCATGGCTCACCACGGCCTTGAACTCCAGGGCTCAGGTGACATTCCCTCCTCAGCCTTCCAAGTAGCTGGGACTATAGGCATGTGCCACCATGCCTGGTTAGTTTTTTTATTTTTATTTTTGTAGAGATGGGGTCTCACTATATTGTCTAGGCTGGTCTAGAACCTCTGGGCTCAAGCAATCCGCTTGCCTCTGCTTCCCAAAGTGCTAGGATTACAGATGTGAGCCACCATGCCCAGGCTTTTTTGCATATGTATATGTGTGTGTGTACATATACAATGCCAATTCTGTCTACACTGTGGGCCTGAGAGCAGTGCTACCCTAATGAGCACTAGTACATTTAGTGCCCAGACTCTAGTTTCTCAATACCACTGTCCACAAAAAGGAGGCTGGGGCTTCTTGGAAAAGCATAGGAAGAACTTGGAAACCATTTATATGTCAAAAACAAGAAAACATTCAATGAATGATGGGAACATGTCTAAAGGACACAAAGAAGGTCCTGTACTCTGGGAAGCTAAGAACAGGAGGAACACTTGAGGCTGGGAGTTCGAGACCAGCCTGGGCAGCATAGTGAGACCTTGTCTCTACCAAAATGAATAGATAAATAAAAGAATAAAAAGTAAAAAGAAGCCAGGTTTGGTGGCTCAGCCTGTAAATCCCAGTGCTTTGGGAGGCTGAGGTGAGTGGATTGCCTGAGCCCCACGGGATCAAGACCCGCCTGGCCAACTTGGCAAGACCTCATCTCTACAATAAATCAAAAAATTAGCCGGGTGTGGTAGCGCACGCCTATAGTTCCAGCTACTTGGAAGGCTGATGCAGAAGGATCACCAGAGCCCAGCAGGTTGAGGCTGCAGTGGCTGGGAGCGGCCACTGTACTCCAGTTTGGGTGACAGAGTGAGACTCAAAAAAAAAAAAAGAAAAAAGAAAAATAAAGTAGGTTACACAAACTACTCAGGACAATATGAGTATCAAAATAAACAATGATGGTACTGCAGTCTGAGCAACTAAAAAAAAAGTAATAATGGTAAGAGTTCATAACCTATTGACTAAAATAGGAAGGAAACCATGAGTAGATACAGATATAAACAAATAAATTTGAGGTCTTGTGAGAAAGATGATAATCATGCAATTTTAAAGTGTTTCCCCACAAAATACACACTAATTACAAAGGGACAAAGGGTAACTTTGCAGTGAAGGAGCCTGGCAGATACTACTTTATCTAAGTGATCAAATTTAACATCATAATGGGACACATGTAAATGATGCCACCTGTTGGAATGCGGGGAGAGGTACGAAGCCTCAGTTCTGTGGCATCCCTGCCAAAGTTAGCGACCAAAATATAACTACAAGGATGTCTCAAATAAAAATTGGCTTGTAATATTAAAAAATGTCAAGGTTATGAAAATCAAAGAAAGGCCGAGGAACTATTTCAAACTGAGACTTGCTGACTAAATGCAAGAGGTGATTCTGAATGGCCTTTTGCTATAAAGGCCAATATTGAATTAAATGGAAAATCTTGAATAGAGTCTGAATATTCGTCAGTAGAAGTGAACTAATGTTTTCTGATTTACATGGCTATATTGTGGTTATGTGAGAGAATGTCCTTGTTTGTAGACTAATTTCAGGCAATGGGTCATCAGATTGGCAATTTAATCTTAAATAGTTAAGGGGAAAAAAGTTCTTTACGCTGTACTTGAAACTTGTTTTTTTTTGAGACAAGGTCTTGCTCTGTCACCCAGGCTGGAATGCAGTGGCACAATCATAACTCACTGTAGCTTCGAACTCCGGGCCTCAAGCAATACTCCTACCTCAACCTCCCAAAGTGCTGGGATTATGGATGTGAGCCACCCTGCCTGGTCAGTACTTGAACCTTTTCTGTAAGTTTGTGATTGTTTTAAATTCAGACTAATTATTTGAAAATAAGCATAACAATTTAGTATTTTTTAGGGATATATACAAGGAGGGGGCAAAAAAATCCCACAATTTATTTATAAAAATTTTTGTTTATTCTTACATGTTAAACTTTAGTCACCTTCAAAGAACCCTCTATTTGATGAAATATATCTATTGAGACACTTTTTCCATTGCTAAAACAGTTTTTGAACTCAATTTTGATACCTTTTAGTGTTTCTGCCATTTTTTGTTTCACTTCTGCCACACTGGCAAAACGTTTCTCTTTGAGGACTTTTTTATCCAGGGAAGCAAAAAAAAAAAGTCACTCAGAATGAGATAGGGTGAATAGGGAGGGTAAGACACGGGGGTCAAGCCATTTTTGGTCAAAAACTATTGAACACTCAGCATGGTATGGCAGGTATGCTCATAAATCACCCATCATGAAACAGGCAAATGAGTTAAAAGAATCCCCCCCAAAATTCACTGAAGCTGAATGCAGCCTCTCACAATGCTAGCTTGTACACTGATGCCAATGGGTTCTCAGAACACTTACCTAGTGGGGGAAGCCTATATTACAAGGGGCCCATCCTCGAAAAAATAATTCAGGTTTTTTTTTGGTTCCTCCTTGTATATATTTAGTAAAACTAAGAATATAACCAGAAAATGATTAACACAAGTTTAAGACAGTGTTTATACCTTATACAGAAGAAAAGAGATGATCAGGAAAGGTACATAGGTATATTGGTAAGGACTCATGTTTTGAGCTAGGTGGTACATATGTATTTGCTTTATTATTATTATTATTATTATTTTGAGTTGGAGTCTCACTCTGTTGCCTGACTGGAGAGTAGTGGCATGCTTCCGGCTACTGCAGCCTCGACCTGCTGGGCTCCGGCGATCCTTCTGCCTCAGCCTTCCAAGTAGCTGGAACTACAGGCATGCGCTACCATGCCCGGCTAATTTTTTTATTTATTGTAGAGATGAGGTCTCACCAAGTTGCCCAGGCGGGTCTCCCACCCGCGGGCTCAGGCATTCCACTCATCTCAGCCTCCCAAGGCGCAGGATTACAGGCTGAGCCACCGAGACTGGCTTATTCTTTTAACTCGCTAGAAATTGTTGTTGTTTATCTGTTCTACATTTCCTGAAGAAATTTTTAAATGCTTTTTGGAAAAAAAGGAGGCCAGGCTCAGTGGCTCAGACTGTAATCCGCACCTTGGGAGGCTGAGATGAGTGGAATGCCTGAGCCCGCGGGTTCGAGACCCACCTGGGCAACTTGGTGAGACCTCATCTCTTCAATAAATCAAAAAATTAGCTGGGTATGGTAGCGCACGGCTGTAGTT